>JAQGAK010000653.1:0-60768 GCA_034696945.1 Lipothrix lubbocki
TACGAGGGAAATCGCTCCCAGCCGCCCTAGCCATTTGAATGCTATGCGATGCATCTACCCTATATACAACTACCCTGTACTTAATATGATGTTGCCCTGACATAATGTCTGTAATTAAGGTCTATCTGCTTCCAGTAGTTGACAAGTCGGGACAGGAAATGCATGTAATATGCGTGGAATTTGGCATTTACACAGAAAAAAAGCAATTATTTTCCAGTTTAAATTAAATCTTGTCACAAGCTTTTCTATAAGCATATTATACTTCTCCTTTAATACTAATTTGTTACTACATACTTCAAATTTCCTCCTTTAACAATAAACTCCTTCCTAAATGGTTGACAGTTGAGTTGCTGTACAAGAGGCATGGGTGTATGAGAGGTAAATTTGTTTTTTACTCTCATTCCCCCCCTTTTTTATCATCATCGCCGGTCTGTGCGCTGCTCGTTCAGTATTTTTTTCCCCAGATACACACGTTGTTACAATAATAATAATTAGAGTTGTCAGCGTCTTTGCCGTTTGTAAATGTTTATGTAAGTAATACCTAAAACCTATGATTATAGTTTATGTAATACTAGGAAGCGCTATTGTAGTTTATGTAATACCAGAAGTTGTATTATAGTTTATGTCATGCCAAAAGTGCTATAATATAGTTATACTTGGACGGACTATATGATTCAAGTTATTATTGAATTGTACGTACAATATCATTGGGTTCATTATTCTATTATTACGAATCCATGATTTACAACGGGTTTTACGTGGAATAAACGTCCTATTATTATGAATTCTATTATTATGTTTTGTGTGTGTGTGTTATAAAAATCTATTGGGGTGAATCTCAAGTTTACGACTGGTTTTGAACCTTCGACTTTTAGGTAGAATCTTAACAAGAAATTCTATTGCTAAACTTTTTTTCGCTGGTTTTGATATTGGTTTATATAAATATATGTATGTACAAGTAATAAATTTATTATTTCTGTAACCAACATTTTTTCCTCTCTTTCCCTGTATTTCCATTTTGCGTCCTCCTTTAAATGGCTGTGTATGTTAAGTAAATGGGAAAGGAAGGCGTATGATGATGGCAAAGCCCCAGGATCGTTTGACATTCTATGAAATATAAGTTACAGGAATAAACCGTGAATTATATGATACGCTAATACAGTGCGAACTGTTGGTTACGCGAATAAAAACTGGAAGTTATTCGGATATAAGTATAAGTTATATGAATGGAAGTATAAGTTAAGTCACATGAATGAAAGTTGAAGTTGTATATATAGGAGAGAGAAAAAACTCATATTATGAAGATGAACTTAAAAGATAGGAAGCTGTGAACTGTGTAAGATACGGGAATAAACCGTGAGCTGTAAGTTACGCGAATAAGCTCAACTACTATAACTGAAAGTAACTGACGGTAATACAGTGTGAAGTTTTTTTTCCTTCCTCCTTTTTTTCTACGGGAATGAACTGTGAGTGAACGAAAGGTTACAGAGAGTATATAAAGTATATGAACCTTGTAAGTTCTTTTACAGGGGGACGGGAATCAACTGTTGTGAAATATATAAGTTACGGGAATAAACGATGGGAAAGGATGATAAGACCCTGTCTATCTACCTTAATTCTTGAGGCTCTTCTTGCCACAATTTCCTCTCCCATTCAGTATTTTCTGAGATACTCACTCAGCCTAAAGGTCGGGGCTAGACAGATATAAAAATTTGCTTACATATATGCTCATTTATCTTTTTCCCTCTGAATTTACATGGGTTAGATATTAGGCATTGGGTATAGGTGTATGCAATTTCATTGTAGCTTTGAATTTAGTGGCGTACCTTTACAGTTACTTACTATGAAATGGCTCTACTTTTACTTGTATCTCCTCTTCTATATTACTATGGTTATGCACCTCTACATGCACAAATGTAGTTTGTTGTAAGAAAAAAGAAAGCATTTTCTGGCGTAGGCAGTCTAGTATTCTGCATGATTGCCCCTGTCTTCGTCTTTCACTTTTTCTCACTACTAGACAACCATCCACCACCACCCCTTTAGCTTTGTTGTATTCTTAAACGCGTTGGCTACGTTCCTATGAATCTTTGATAGCTTCAAACAGGTCTGTACTTTCTGTCTTTTTCGTCGTTGTCGTCGGTGGTGTTGTTGTTTTTGTTGTTGTTACTGCTACTGCAACACAGAACATGGTACTTCCAACATATCTGTACTTATGTCGTGTGGTTTTTATTAAGACAGCGTGAATCCCACAAACTTCAACTCTGTAATGTTGCAGATGTGTACTTAAAAAGAGGTTAATAATAAGCAGAATGGAATGAAGGCTGGAAGATATAACTTCTATGCAAAGTGAAAGGGAATCCTATAGTATGGGAAGCTTGTTTTTATATTACTACTTGAGCTTCATTTTCATTACTACGTTCAGTTTTGAAGCTTCGTTGCTATTTTGTGTCTCTCAACGCAAAGCTACATACTATTTTCTGTTTTGTTGGTGTACAATATTTCTGTTTTCTGATACTACAGTATTTGCTGTTGTGTAACAAGTTACAGTGCTAAATTCACTTTAGCATTTCAGTAACCAAGCCACCTTTTCTTTAGTACCGTTGCTATTTATTTCCCCCCTCTCTCTCTCACACACACTTTCTCTCTCACTCTCCAGTAATTCATATTGCATGTTCAATTACGGAAAGTATAACACTGGAATAACAATAGAATTTCCTCACGGTGCGGTGTGGAAAATTTCATTGTATACTTGTATATATTGTGGACACATTACTACATTTGTGCGTGGGTTCTGCTTTTCATCCCTCCATCGTTTCTGTCCCACTATACTTGAGAAATTCACAAAATACTACACATGTATATTACATTGGAATATCTATGGATACGCAACTCTGTATATGTGAAAATACGGATATAATAAAACTATGAATAGTATGAGATGAAAACCATATACTTGCATAACGTATAATGCAT
This sequence comes from Lipothrix lubbocki, assembly GCA_034696945.1. Taxonomy (NCBI): domain Eukaryota; kingdom Metazoa; phylum Arthropoda; class Collembola; order Symphypleona; family Sminthuridae; genus Lipothrix; species Lipothrix lubbocki. Next base: position 2,974 of record JAQGAK010000653.1, read on the forward strand.
ACCTTGTATTCTTGTATACAAGCACATATACATACATATATATGTATATGTGTGCATACGAAAATCCGTCGTTTGTTGTGCGTGGACTTTTGAACGTTGAACACAAGGCTATTATTAATATTATGAAAATGATATTAAACATGTCAAGTATTCTCACGGACGAGACGGGCTCTCTGCGGAGGAAGAGGAAGAAGGATTAAACGACTCTGCTGGAGCCTGTGTCTATTAATAAATTGTGAAAGCTTAAGTATGGTCATACACTCTCATGCTGCTTTTGAGTTACTTGCTATTTGAGTGTGAGTTACTTTCTTCTTCCTGGGAATATATTATACTTGTAGTAGTAACTCAAATGATGCACACAGACGGTAACTTTAGTTTTATCCAAAAGTATTTCTGTCGGTGAGAAGTATTTTCGGAATGATAAGACAGGAGTATGGGGCGGACGCTATAGAGATTTTGAGTGTTAAATACATACATACACGATGCAAATGTATTTACGTATGCAGCTTGTGAGGTTTAGTTTAGGGATTTTTTTAGAATTGTCTGTTAGTTTTAGGATTTACGTCAGAACTTTTCGCACCTTTTTAAGCACGTGTTTAAAGTTTAATAAAATACTTGTATGTTCCCTATTTACACCTATGTTTGTAGTATCTACACATTTGAAACAACAGTGCAGTCAGTAGGGTAATGTTAAGAAAGACGCACTGATATGTTTATGTATCTAACTAACAAACCGTCACATGTATGAGCAAGTTAAGTACTACCACACTGTGATCACAGGGAAGTTCTTGAAGTAAACCAAAGTAAACATGAAATTTCTTACTCCGAAATTTCTTGCCGTATTACTCTGTGTAATTGTATTTAACACAATATCATTATAAAAGATAAAGCATAGGCGTAACATTAACGAGTGGCAGAATGCACGTTGAGCAAGTTTCTACAATAATAATAATAATTATTATTATTATACTTCCCGTAGAGGCATAAGTCTTGGCGGATGCGGATTATTAAAGGTGCGAGAGGCTTGTTGGAGGTTGGGCCGTGTGTCGTCTGTTCGTGTGAATAAATCAGTGACTGCATATTAAATAACAGCTGATGACTTAGCAGTGATAATAGCTGTGCTCACAGCTATTATGTGCGGTGTTATAATAAGCTCATATCCACACCTATTTAGCGGAGTACATGTACATACCTACATAGCTTTAGCGATTACAGGATATGATATTACTATCTTCTGAGGATAAGGATAGAATCATATGTTCCTGAAGATGGTCTGGGTGACAACCTTGCTCACTTAACATTTCTGCTGATGGTAATTTAACTTTTTGAGATGCTCTTTTAGCATTTTTACATGCTTTTTTTAACGTATTTAGATGCTCTTTTTAATGTATTTAGATGCTCTTTTAACGCTTTTGGAAACTATTTTTAATTTTTACAGCTTTAGACACTCTTTAAGCAATTTTATGTACTCATTACAAATGTTTTTAGAGGCTCTTTTAACCATTGCAGATACTCTTTCTTCATTTGTAGATGGTAATGTAGTGTATGCCGCTAATCGTTTAACATGTACTGAGTCCATTTGACAATTTTTGCTATTATTTAACCACATTTTAATACTTGTTCGTAACCTTTTTTCCTGTAAGTACACATATATAACATTTTGTGACAACCATTTTCACATTAAATTGATACATTGTTTTAAGTGTTTGAGCACTTTGCAAAACACGGATTTTTACTGTTTTAAACATATTCATCGTGGAGATAAAAAAGACCTTTTACCTTTCAAACGCATTCCCTTCTCCTTGAAAATAACAACTTTTAACATGTATCAACTTAATGGTATTTTTGCTGTGTTTGTTGCTCTAAAGTCAAGTGAAGTTGGTTGGATGATGTGTTGTTAAGCTTTAAAAAGTAAAGTAAAGCAAAAAGCACAGCGAAAGTTTACGTCATTCCACAAATATATACAACAGAAGCTATGAATATCCACACAAGTGCAAATATCTTTTTCACACAGTGTGACAACTCTTTTTAAAGAATAGACATATAGTTTTTTTGTGAATGCAACGGAAATAAGTTGGAGAATTGCCACACATTTCTACCAAAATAGTAATACGGTTGTGAGGTTAACGATGGAATTAACCCGGTTCCACAGAAGGAGCCGATATTAAGAGAGCCTACATACGAGAAGCTCATCTCTGGCGTTCCCCGAAATATACATATAATACATATATGTGCAATACAAATGAATGTTAAAAAACAGATGATGACTGAGGCATTGTGTAATGGAAATGACCCAATATTATACCCGTGATCGTTGCTCATTGCTTTTGCAGACGAGTAAAAAAACACAATGACTTTTGTGAGGACGACTCACACATATTGTCGTTGTCGTCAGCAGCAAGAAAAATCACTACTGGGAAATTGAAAGAACATGACAGGATTTATTTGTTCAGATCGTATCATTTATGTTTATGTATATAGTTAAACGTAAAATTATTAAAGCACAAGTAAAATTAATTTGAACATAGTGAGACTTGAAAATAAAATGATACAATTTTTTTTTGTAACGTATAATATTATAATTATATAGATAAAGGTATGTATGCTTGTAATTACAAACATATATTAATAATATTCAAGTATTTCCTAAAACAACAAAGAGTATCTAAAAGTGCTACGTACAACAACACATTAACGACAGAGGCCAAGACTGTGGTTGTAGACATGACATGACGACATACGAGATGACACATGGTGACATTAAAACTTAATAATTCCAAGAGGTGGACACAGTATATAGGTAGGTAGTAAGTAGTATACAGAATATATGTATATACGGGATATATACATACTTCTATATAAGGCACTTCGAGTTTTTGTTATTTTTTTTTTTACATATGACGAGTATTGCCCATGCCTCCATGGCCGGATTGTGAGGCCCCTTTGTTGTAGCCCATTTGAAGATTGAGATGACCCTCTGAGGCTCTCATTTGCTCCTCAGTAAAGGTACGCTCATTCTTGTCGGCCATCTTGGGGCCTAAAGTTGGACCGGTCCATTCAGGATGTTTTTGTGTCTATTTTATTTCGAATACAGAAAGATTAATATGGCGGGCAATCATATATAATTAAGATTGGGGTAATAAAAAGAATTGAAATTGAAATTCACAGTACTAATAATTTAAAGCAAAATATTTAAGAAATGTTTGAATGGTTTTTGGAAATATTTTAAAAACTTTAAACATCGTAAGGAAATTATTATTATTATTATTTTCTTTGCTTACAATTCGTCCGAGCGAATATAAACTGAGCACAACTTGTGGAATATTTCGTCTCTCGAACAAATCCGCTGTTTGAAAGATTTCTTCCTGAGGAAGACCGTAGTTTTTGATGGCAGCTTGGAATCTTTAAAAAAGTATGAAATGCAAGGATTTGTAAGGATTTAAAGAATGAGTCCAACTAAATAGTAATTTACTATAAAGACTAGATAAATGGAAACGCTTTTGGAGCTATAGACACTATAGAGAGCGTAGTTCTAGACAAAGAGTTTGAAAGGAACTTCACATGTACAATTAAAATAACTTTTGACTGAACGGAACTAATGAAGTTACAATTTCAAGCAAGTCCGTCAGGAGTAAACATATGTTTTGGCAGAAAATTGGTCTGAATTAACGATTTGGCTACACAGACCATTTAGCGGATTAGCAGTTTAGATAGTGATTTGCAATTAACTTGACATATGCCTCCTGTCTCTGCTTGATATATCATATGTCGACCTTGTTTCCTCAATTAATTAACTCCCTCTTAAATTTCCCATCTCAATTTCCTGGCATTACTTGCGTATTAAATAGATAGTGGGAGGTTCAGGTGTGTAATCCTGATTTTAAACTTGGAGTCACTACGACTTTACACACTTTGTAAACGGTGTATTGAATTGATAAATGAGGCTAATCAGGAAGTGTCTACATCCTGATTTCGAGGTTTTATTGGGTTTGATTTGATGATACATCAAATCAATTATTTTTTGTTTTTACTATCTGATCGTGCGTTTTACCGTTGAATGTTCTCCATCAACTGGAAGTTGGTTCCCTTGGCTTGGATTTTCTTGACACTGCCTGGAGCTAATTTGTTGATGAGATTACAGAGAACCACACCATCCTTGAGAACATCTTCGAGTTGACCGGGTGGCAAGGGCTCTCCCAAACAGGCGGCGATCCAGTTCATAACCTCCTGCTCAAGTTCCTTATCGCGCTTTCCCTATTTATAAAACAAATTTAAAAAATCGAGATTTCGGAAATATAAAAAAGATATAAAATTTTCAGAACTTGTGAAAATCGAATAATCCTAATTGATTTAATAACAGTTTGAAATTAAATAAATGATAGATTTAGTATATAAAGAGTAAAAAATAGAGACAGTTCATAGAAAATGTTTTAATTTAGGAAACTTGCAATAAAATTTCAATTAGGAACAAGTTCATTTTGTAATTTAATAAATTTGGTGATAAAATTAAAAATTCTTAATGAAAAAGGACAAAAAGAATACCAATAATAATTTCAGAAAAGTAGAAATTTATCTCCGAGCTAATTATTTTAAAACGTTTTTTTTCTACAACTGCGGTGAACTTTATCCATGAAATGTTATCACAAAGTAATAAAAAGGAGAAATATTTTTGGAGGGACTTACAGGCATGTTGAGAAGTTAACCGGGTTGATCTGTCGATGAAGGTATTTAATGAAGTCTTGGAAGTTTGTAGTCTTCAATGCTCTTGCTCTTCTCTAAAAGTGAAGTGACTTGAATGAAAACGGAGCACAAACTAAGAGTGTCGTTTAAAAAATGTCTATCTTGACTCTCCGCTTTGCACCCGAACTGATCGTGGAATATATAAAAGGAAGTTAGTGCTAAAATTAGAAATCTTTTTGAAAGTGACATTGAAAATAACACCCGCATGATATCACTTTTGCTTCTTCACTTCTATATCTTCATAGCTTCTTTCTCTCTCTCTCTCTCCCTTTCGTTGATCGTTTTTTAACCCGATTTTTCTTTTTGGTTTCCCCACGGTGTGGGCGGGAAACTTTATGTAGTAATATAGTGCACACAAGTGATGCATAACCTGATTTTAATAGTCACATGATGTCACATATGTTTATATAGATCCATGACTCTCTTTTCTTTTGAACTGCCTTCTTCTCCTTTCTGCATATTCTATTGAGTTGGTTTTGTATATATAACCTCTTTTTCAATATTCCAAAAGACGACGACGACGGGAATAATTATTGAAAGGACTAAACTATACAGAGACAGACAGAAGTTTTTCAAGCAGCTGTTAAATATATGACGGAAGCAGTCTCTCTACAATATGTTTTATGTAATTTTTCTTGGTTTATTGCCAATGAGGATGAGAGTATTTCTTTGTTTTTCCTCGCTTAAGCAACGTTTGCAATTTAACTTCAAAACAATATCAAACATTTGAAATCAAGTGAAAATGCTGGGAAATGAGCGAAATCAACCATTAAAATCGTTGAAAGGCATATGAATGATATAAAGACAGAAGTTTAAGTTTTAAACTTGTAGTTTTTTTAGTAGGTCACAAGACATTAAAACAGATCGAATGCCGGTGTCAAATTTTTTTTCTCTGTTCTGGTTGCCCGCACCTATGATAATGAAATCCAAAAAACCGGGTGTTACCCAGTCAGTATAGTAGTCCGACCACCGTCACCGGAAACATTTGGTAGCCCTGACTACTGGGCGGCGAATTGTTTTTTATACAAACAAACAAATGATCGTGGTCGGAAGATAGTGACTGTCTTTAGTTTAGAATCTATAAAAAATATTTTCGCATCCAGGGCCTTTGCAGAGCCTAGTAAATCCTATATGTTTTGTCCCTCATTAAATGATCATAATAATAATTGTCCAAGGTTAGCATAATAAATTATAATTACTTGCTGCTAAGCTTGTATGAACTGTAGAACCTTCGTGTTTTAATAATATAGCTGTGAATGTTGTGGGATCGTGTTGTAATTTAGCATGATATGAAATTGGAAAAATGTTTTTGCGAAAATATATTATGGAATCTTAAAGGCACTACAAGGAGCGTTGTGTACATCTGTACTGTACATACTTTAGTATTTTGTGTGCAAATGTATTTTGACGTGCAAGGAAAGCTTGAATAAGAGGAAAGTTGAAGTATGTGTATTACTAAAAGGAAGTGCGAATTATGCATGTATCAAGGGAAGCTCAATAAGGCATGTATAGAAATATATAAGGGAAACTAAACGTATAGTTAATATACAGTATATAATATTATATTAAAAAACTAATACACGTACTCGTAAGAATTTTCGTTTGTTTTATCTTCATCACGATAACGGGAAACAACACTAGAAGGAGTGGGAGCAATAGAAGCATGAAAATAGTGATCAAGAGATAAGGAACGGAAAGTTTTTTCTCCAGCTCGTCTAAACAGTCTACTTTGTGTATACTTGCAGTAGATTGAGCATTGTAAAACTAGAATTCTCTCCAATACATATGTCCATATCCGGGATATGTACAATGCAACAGTTTATTTGCAGTAGGAAGGAGAAAGTAGTAAAATGCATATGGAGAAAGTTAAATAGTTGCTCTTTCACTGCAAACGATGTACATACATGTATGCATTATTATTACGAACTTTGTATTGCGGTTCGTATTGTCGAACGATACTTACATATTCTTGTGGACTATAAGTATACATATGTATACATTGCATTGTTTTTATACTGTAGAAGGCCAATAATGAGTTCATGAAGGGTCAAAATAGATGTGGGTAAAGTCTTTTAAGGTACATTACATTCTTTCATATGACCTTATAAAGGGCAATTTCTACATATTCTCATGCCCCGTTTCGAAAATTCCTAATTTTGTATTTCACGTGTGGGAGGAAAGTGCTGCCTTGAGTATTGTTAACTTTATATACTTCTAGGTATATGTAATGATTAGACTCCCTTAGTTTTTGGTTTGATTAACCTGTGAGTTATATATTAGGTTTGATATTTCAACTATTTGAAGAAAAAAAAATATTTCATGTTTTTTTGTGTTATTTGTGTGTGTGTGTGTGTTTTTGTGGGAAGTTCATGTTTAGAAGATGTTTCAGTATTGTCATTATGTTTACCCATAGGGGTTAGCTTTATTAAGAATTTCGTAGTTATGGCTCTGTTTAACGAACTTCAATATTATACTCTTTTATTGCAGTTTTGTAGTATTGTGTATTTCGTATTGTTCATTTTTTTGAAGTATTTTTGTGTAGGTTGCAGTAGCGTTCATGTTTTTATTTGTTCAGATCCCCTGAGGTATATTGAGAATTTAATTGTGATGGCGTGTGCACGTGTTATTATTCCCAAATTGCATGCCATTAAGTGACCATTTGTTGGTGTGGATAAATTATTACCTTTAACCCTTATTATTCCATATGTGGTGTACATATGTAATGAGTAAGGTTTAAGGAAGGCATTTAGAAGTATGATATTAAAAAATATAAAATATAAAAAAGGGAATGTAATGTATTGTATTATATTCTAATATATTTCCAATGTGGTAAGTTTAATTATAAGACGATGACTGTTGTTTTGTGGGGGTAACCTGTTTTTTTTTCAAAACAAGGCGAAAGATGATATCGTTGATTGCGCTCGTTGTTCAATGTATGTATAATCCTTAACATTTTAGCTTAATTAAGTATGTATGTACATGATCGGTATAGTATACTACCTTGCGAATCTTGCATTTGCACGTTTGAGCAACTTCTATTACTACTACTCTGGTCTGAACTTCCAGAGTATTATTTATTATTAACTAAAGGCTTTCACTGCCCTAATCATTCTAATTATGCATTATTAGCGCTCGTCAGGGAATTCGCCCTATTCGGTGGGAAAGCGATTTAGTCATGAAATCATATGTAAAAGGAAAGGGGAAATACATCTGTTATAAATACTATTTCCTTTAAATATTACAGTTTTTGGATTCTTTTAAATGAATGACTGTTTCCAGGCTTAGACTATATTTATATCGTTCCTTTGATGTACTTATTTTGCGGTTTCTCTACTACGTACGGCTCTTCTTGTGCTCTTTAGCGACTGCGGTGCGGTTCGCTGGTGCGAAAAGTTTAAAAACTATATTTCATTGTACCTCTATTATTATAGGGTATAATTGTGTATAGGGTATAATTGTTGAAAACAATATGTTATTATTACATGGAAAAATGTTAGGAGAGTAATATTTTAATTATACATGTAAGGGTATTATTTGAATAGTGAGTGTGTGTGTGTGTGTGTGTGAGGGGTATTATTATTTTAATAATGAAAAGCAGTGTCTTATTGGCAATTAAGCTACTTCGGTATTTACTCAGATCTCTTGCTCAAACCTCAACTTGTAACAATTTAGGAGCACAAAGTTGTGTATACTCTGTTATACATACATAATATACATATGTCGTAGGTTGTTGGCTCTGTTTAATAAGCAATTCCATGGAACTTATTAAGTACAAGTATAAGTTCTCATTTCCTTTCAAGATGCAGAATACATAGAGGAAACTTGATGTCTATAATTTGCACAAGTTCTTGTTCGATGGAGGGGATGTGTAAATTATTACTAAAAGTTGTAATTAGGTTCTTGATTTGGTTTGATTTGCCCGTATGTGTTCTCATCGTTAACAAAATTTTTGGTGTATGTGCTATGTACTACTTGAGTCATTTGTACTACATTACATACAATGTTATACTTTCCCTCATACTCCCCGCCATTATTTGTAAAGTCTTAATTAGTTTTAAAAAGCAGTCATTGCTTGAGAATGAGATGGCGGGATGCTTTTTTTTGTCTGATTGCTTTGGCAGTTGGTGTTTTTTTATGGGGAAAATAATGATTACTTTGCGGACACGCGAAAGTTACATACCTATGTTTATAAGAGATGCTCGAATGAATTTTTAATAGCAGAGCAAGGAGCTCTAATTAATGCTATAAAATTTTCGGGTGAGATGCTCAAAATGTAATGATCATGATCGAATGAGATTTTAATAACCAAGTGTAATTATTATGGGACCAATGAGTAGTGGAATTTATACTTTGAAACCATATGCTTTAAAGAAATGTGAAATATGCCACCAGATGCTGTAATTGCAGTAAGAATAGTAATTATTTACTATAATTAATAATAATTTAATAAAAGTAAGCTTACCATTCTGACGGTCGTGATCATAAGCATTTATACATTCGGAAGTCATGAATTGGCTGATTAGAGCAGTTTTCCCTACGCCACGAGCCCCTAGCATGGCAACCCGATGACCCACGACATCATGATCATGATCCTGCTGAGCCCCGAGTCGGCTGGAGGTGGATGTAGGTGATAAGACCATGCCAGAGGATGGTCGGCTGGGGGATTTTGGACTCGGCATCGGTGACCTGTTGCTGTTGGATGAGGAGTCACCACCACCACCACAGACATTTGAAGGAAGGAGGAGTCCATCCTCGGAGGTGAAGGGTCCGTTCCTCTGGGGCTCTGGTGTGGTCGGGGTTGGGATTAAACTGTTACTTCGGGAACGGCGGCGACGGAAGGAGTCGCCTCGATTTACGACACCTATAAAAATTAAAAAAAAAAATGTATTCTACACTCACACATCTTACATTATTTATTTAGCGAGCAATGCAATTTCTAATTAGTATAACGATTTTGTAAAGGAAGGGAGTTCAGGAAGGATGATGTAGGATGTTTTTCACACACAAAAAAACATTGAATTCAATATGCTGATTTTTAGTAAAATATGTCAAAGGAATGTGCTACTGTGCTACTATACTCCGGTTACTAGTATGTATGTATGCATTCATACTACTCCGGTAATTCAAGTATGTCCTATATTTCCAAGCAATAATGATGTGTTAAGATGCTACTACTCCCCCCGTTACTTGAATCCCTGACCTAATCAATTCCTCTGCTTCTGATCAAGAAAGGATTTTGTCAAGGCTTTTTTTTCTCTCGCGCGCGCTATATCTGCATATTATAATGCAATTACTTAGGGAGGATTGGATTTATTGATGTTTGTTGTGCGTGTTTTTTTATATAGAGCAGGGTAAAGGGAGGGGGTAAAAGGGAGCGAAAAGTTTGCGTTTATTTGATTCAAAAGCTCCTTTCAACTCTTTAAGCCTATTTTAATTGTCTGTCTCTGCTGCTGGGATCTTCTTTTTATACACACACACTCTCTCTCTTACTCTCTCTCTCACTCGCTCTATCTGTACCTATGTGTCTCTCCGGAGCACTTTTGAAGATCAAACTTCTAATCTTTTTCAGAGGAGACGACGAATAAACTCTGGAGGATCAATTGATTCCATGGTTTTTTATTTTCTTCAATTTGAGGCTCAGGGAGAGATTTTTTGTTTTTACAAGTTAATAAGTATATGAACGTGTATGTACTTTGTAATGCTGGAGGAAGGTTTGAATTTTTCCCGTTATTATTATTAAGTACATTATTAAAATTTAGTAAAACAACGTTAATTTAATTTCAATTTAATATTTTCATAATTTTTGAACGAAAGACAACCTGTTTACTTTACAGTTTCAATTTTTTTTATTGGAATTGTTTTTTTTTCTAATTTCAAGAGAGTACGACAGAAGAATTTCACATTGCCCCTTTATTGTGAGAAATGAGTCTCTAGACTCCACTCCACCCAGAAACTTCTCTTTTTCGACATTTGTCCCCGTTCCACAAAAGCCAAAGTTATTTATATTTCTCTTCTCTATCTTTCGCTGCTGCTTTAGATAGCTTTTTTAGATTGAGGTCCAGTCATTTGCACGTTATTGCTCCACCCTACCCCTTCCATGTTCAGATTGTTGACAAGAGGTTGGGAATTGAAACTGTGACAATGAGAATGATGGGCGAAGATGCTTTTCTCCTTTATTATTATTATCTTTTTGTGACATCGTGTTTGTCACTTGTGTGTGTTTTGAAACTTTCCTTATATATTGTCTTTTATTCTTCCCCACAGAAAATATATTCCTCTATACTACCCCTATTGTTGTTGCCTTGGAAATATATCCTACAATACAGAACAGTTTAACTTGTTGAGAGGATCATGAAATTTATTTTCCCTTTAGAAGTCTGTTTGAACTCTGTGTGCTATTTGTTCCGAGAGTTGTCATGGAGGAAAGGTGTAAGTATGTGGATGAAATGTCAGTAGTGTATTTACTGACTTTGACTAAAGTCAGTCAGTATAAAAGCAATTTCAACTTCCACACCAACATCTTTTTATTAGTAAGACCAACGTCTTTTTCGTAAATAGACACACGTTTGTTCTTTGTGGTTTGGACTTTAAAATCGCACCGTCGTCCGTCCTATAGGCGCTAGACTCTGGTATTATAGTCGTAGCGTAGCTATAGTGGTATATAGCTATATACATGTTGATTTGGTCTGGAAATGACGAAATGTTGTGTCTATCTTCGGTGACTGTTGTGTGTGCAAGATGAGAGGGCGAAGAGGCAAAAAGGAGATCTGTCTCTTCCCAATGGACTTGACACATAATGTAATATTATGTATATACCTAGTTGAATGAAACTATTATTGTGGACAGAGAGAGAGAGAGAGAGAGAGCATGTTTTATGAAACTTTAAGACTTTCGTCGGGGTGGGTTAGTCCACCGAAAAAGATAAGTCAAAAGGCGACTATACTAAAGATGCTCCGTTTGTTGTTGTTGTTGTTGTTTTATTTCCAGGGTTCTGTATAATAAGAAGCTTATGTTGCATTACTAACGTATATATGCCCATGTTATATTTATAAGTGCGTCGGTGACCCCTTGGTTTAAAGTTTAACAAGTCTAGTTTTTCATGATTGAATTTCATGTTTGTACAAGCGAATGTGGAGTAACTAGCTTTTGGAGGATTGTGAATGGCTTAGGAATTGTTTTAAGACAAAGACAAGCCATTTATAAGCTTTTCTCTCCTTGACTCCGTTTTTATTCTTTCTCCCGCTTTCTCTCTCTCTCTCTCTCTCTCTTTCTTTCTCTGTATGTTTCTATCATTCTCGCTCTCTTTCTTTCTATCTTTCACTCTCTCTCCCAAGGATTCTCGCTTTCTTTCTCTTTCTCTCTTTGGCTGGCTTTCTTTCTCTCTCTCTCTCTCTCTCTCTCCCTTTTTCTGTCTCCATCTGTATTTATTTCTCCGACTAGTCTTCTCTCTCTCTCTTAAATTTCTCTCTTTCCCTCCCGTATTTTAGCTTTCTCTGCTGCTTTTCCATTCTCCGCCTGACTCCCTTGTTCAAGATAATGGAAGGAATGATAGAAGGAAGTTTGACTCTAATTGTAAGTGCGGCAGTATAGACTTCTTATATTATGTGAAGTATAAAAAAACAAGTTTTTTTATATTTTTTTTTGCAAACTTGTGCCGCTGGAAGTGCTGGACCAATAACAACATTTCGTACATTAAATTAGTACATTAAAACCAGAGTGGGCATATACCTATGTATTGTATGAAGGTATGTACATGCGTATCCGTCCACGCGGAATATCCAAGTGAAGGGGTTAAATATGGAGGATGTTCTATCATGTATACAGAGGAGCTACATATTAAAGGAAATAATAATGCAGTCGTTATAACAAAGCATGTTTTATATATATGGACACACGGAAATGTATACATATAGAACGAAAACTGTATAAAAGTTCATATCCTTGTATGTATATCTATAAGGATTGAAAAAATTATTCTTGGGGATAAATACAGTAGAAGGGAAGCGAAAATTGTTTGGATTGAAGGAATAAAAACAGCTGTTAGAATGTTTGGGCGAAAGTGAATTTCCATGGAATATGATGAGTTTTTGTTTTTCCTATTTTCCGTCTTATTATTATTTTACTCGTCCTTTCTTTTCTTCCTTCTCTTCTCAGCATCTGTATACCTCGATACATTTGTATGTGGGGATAGTTTTTTCTATTTCCTCCCCTTGCTTTATTTTATTTCGAATTTCTTTTATACAGTTTATAATTATATTGTTGTATAGGAGATAATATGTAAGATGTGTATACTACCACCGTCTGTCTGATCCGTTCGAAAAAAACATTTTTTTTCTCCGAAACATTGAAACTAAATCCGGCTCCATGTGTGTGTAAGGAAATATATTTAAAGGCATGTATGTCTGCCATTTTTACTATTAAAAACATTGTTCCTTTTACTTTAATACATTTTTTTCTTATTATTTTTCTTCTTTTATTGCCTTTTTCGTAGCTCTGAAAGCTCGACTTTTCCGCGGTAATTCTAAAAGGCTAGACTTTTTAATAAACCTCTTTAGTAGCTGTAGGTGCAAAAGTTGGCAATAAGTTATGCATGATTCCCAAATTTTAATCTATGTTTTATACATACAAATGTGACGACGCTACGCATAAGTTTCTTTTCTGTCTGTTCCGTTGTTTGATCTTTGAATCCCCATTGGGATTGAAATTGCATGTTGATTAAGTGTATTTCCTAATATACATACATTCTGTCTACTGTATTAAACCTCTTTCTATAATAAGTAAAAAAAATTAAAGATATTTCTGCTCCAGAAATTACGCATTTATATCTTCGTAAATTCATTGCCTTTTTTATCTCTTCATCTTATGAGGTTCTGTAATTTTAAAGTTGATATTTTCCATTTGACAGGATAGTCAAATTTTGAATACGTTATGATATATAATGTCTATTTACCCCTATAAATATAATTATCAGCTAAGAGGTTAAAATTATTCCAAGAAATTTGCAGTTCAATGGAGAATTCACGGAAATAATTAAATATGGCCTTTAACGAAATGAAGTCAATATTTGGCAACAATGTTAATTTAGGTTAATTAATCTATTCATTATAAAGTACTGTGATTATGGAAAGTCTCTGTAAAGGAAATCTTTTTATATTTGCTCCAAGGAATGCTTTATACAAAATTATAATAATTAATATTCAGTACTCCTTGCTGCATTTTAAGAATCATGGTAGTACAGATACATAGCTTTAAAAAATTAAAATAATAATGAATAATTTAAAAAACTATCCACTTGTTTGAGCTGTCATAATGGTTCATTTGAAATTGAATTATATGACTACTTATTCCGCACTCTACCGCTAAGTAAAGTAAACGTTTAAAAAAAGTTGGGTTCATAGAGCCTGAGCGTAGTCGCATTTTTGTCTTTAAGATTGCGGCTTGTACTTTTGACTTCTCTATACTCCTGCCGCAGCACAAGAGAAATAAAGTGAAGTTATTATGGGAATATGTGTGCCAGCTTGGTAATGTGATTCATTTATAATAGATTATCTTTGGGATCCCAAGAGAGCGAAAGGAAGAGAGAGAGAGAGAGAGAGAGAGAGGGAGAGAGAGGAAAGAAAGAGTAAATATGTAAAGGAATACGCGCAACCCTCCTCTCCTTTTATTTTAAAAAATATGCTTTTGCTACTTTTGCCAATAATTACACGTGGATGAGGCGTTACTACAGAGAAGCCTCGGATGATGATGGTGATGGTTCTTGTGTGAAGTCAGGGGAGAGTGTGTTACCGTTTTGTTATTATTGCTGTTTGTTTGTTGGTATGTCTACTCATAGTGCACGGATCTTGTTGTGCTCTTATGTAATTTTTTTTTCTTCTGTTATTCCAGAGTTTCTGAGCTCTATGATGTTCAAGAGCTTTTGTAGTACACTTTTATAGTATTAACCAGGAATGCTCTGTGGTGCCTGAATTCTCATGTTGCCGTGCTCAAACTCAGAACTTGCCTTTGCTTTTGTGAACTTGCCGTGTGCTTTAAATCTCGAAGACTTGCTGTATGCTTTTTGCTCATGAGTTGCTGTATTTTTGAATTTAGAAGTTAGTTACTGTACACGTGCAGTTTGCTGACTGTGGCGGAGTGAAATATATAAACTTGTATGTACTTTTATAAAAAAGTTGGTGTTATTTCTTAGGCGTGATCTTTAACTTTATATATTCTCTTTCTCTACTACTAGCTATACCCTCTCTACTATACTGTAATGCTGATTGCGTTGAAGATATAATGAAAGCTACAGGATTGCTACATCCTTAAAGTTGTTCCTCGTAATATTATTACTATTATTATTATGATTTGAAATGAGGTCAATTACTTTTGAATTTATTAGACGGAAATCCGTTTATCGTACGGTGCACACCTTCTCCGGGTAATTATTTTTGTAATTTGGAAGATCTAGTGTAGCCGTTAATACAGAACTTCATTTTTGGAATATAAAGTGGGTGTTAAAAACTTAGCAGTTTATTTTCGTCGTTTATTATTAGCTTTAATATGTGGTATTGTTTCTTTTGGTATTGTATATGGTGGTTGTTATGTTGATTTTTCACCGCAATCGTGCATTTTCTATGCTCACTTTAGTCACTCATTTGAGGGTTTTGACATTATTTTTCAATTTCCTAATTCCACTGTTCCCTATACATCGACTGTATAGTAATAAGCTATTGTAGTATCAATATTATAGTTACTATTGGGAAAATTAGTTTATGCTTTAACTTTTGTAGACATTTCTAGAGAGTGGAGGACTGTAGTGGTTAAATTCTGATTTCCTAATAAAAACCATGAAATCCCATTTATAGTTTATAGTTAAACATTCCAGTTTGACAAGCCATTAAAGTTATTTCCTGAAGTTGTGTCATGTTCCAGGAATGACATATGATTGTTTTTTTTCTCTCACTCCCTCCTCCTTCTTTTATCTTCTATATTAGCCTGTTGTTGGGGTAATAATCGGACTTGCTGTATCTAAATGAGACTATGTTCCATTTTGTGGTTTGATAATAAACTGTATAATGTGACTTAGTTTGTCGTGGAGTGGTTTTATATACTTACACTTTTGTATAATATGTACATACGAACATGCCCATAACCAATTGGTTTATGAAATGAGTCGGATATTATGATTTGATGGAGAGTTTTTATGTGTGAATGTTTATTTCAGAGTTTATTTCCAAGTCTTGGGATCGTATGTGTGTATGTATGTGTTTGTTGTATTGGTGTGTGTGTGTGTGTGTTTATGTGTGAAACTCTTGGACTGGAACAATGTGTGCTTATAGTTCAATTTCCAGGAGGTTATAGGGTATCGAGGTTTAGAAATGCATACAAGTCGGATAATAGGAGAAAACACATAAGAGAGGAAAATAAATTGCAAAGCTTGTGAGATAAATAGAAATGATTGCGGAAATCAAGTGGTGCGTGTTAGAAGCTTATTTTATTTTATGTGAGCCTGCTGCTTTCTCTTTTTTATCTGGATAAAGTGTTTCAGTTTTTTTATTTGGTTTTTGTTTCCCTCTCTTTCTCTCTATTCTCGTCCTCTCTATTTCGCTCTCCCACTCTCTCTCTCTCTCTCTCTCTCTCTCTCCTTGTCCAGATCTCTCTTTTTCTGTCTCCGTTATTTTCTCTATCGGTCTCTCTCTCTCTCTCTCTCTCTCTCTCCCTTGGTGATTTATGAGTGAGAGAAGCCGGATGGAGGGAGGGAGATGAAGAGAGAAAGGAAAATGTCAAATTTGTCTATATAAACTTGTTGTTGGTTTTGCCATGCGGATATTGTCTTCACTGAATTTGTAATTTCACATTCTATTTTGTACCTATACTACTATATAGTAACTATATCAACCTATACAAGTACCTTGTAGTTGTATAGCTTATCCGAGTTCATAGTTTTCGCTTTGTTTTCCAGTCAACCTTAAATGTTATTTACACTTGCCAAGCTTTTGGATGGTCAGACGTAGGTACCTCAAAAATGGAGAGGTTTATATTATATGGAAAATCCTTTATCGTGTGGACTGCAATTATTTTTGTAATTTTGTGAAGGAGAGGAAATGAATGAGTGGAATGGCTATTTTACGGCTTTTGAATATTCTGTTGTTGTTATATTACTGTTAGTGCCATTATAAAATACATGGGATTTTCTGTCTTGATTGTGTTTTACAATAGACCAACTTAAATTGACTTGTAGTAAACTATACAATGTAAAAGCGTGTTATAATTTTGTATTTTAAATTTGTATACAATCATTGCAGGTAGTTTGAAGTTGTATAAAACAGTTATAGCCTTATAGTTTCAGTTATAGTTTATGTCTGTATAAGTATATAGGTAAGTGGGTTTGTGTATAGTGTGCTAAAGTTACAAATGTTTTCACACTTGACTATATATCGTTTCCACATCTTTACAATATGATGTGTTCATATGTTTTTTTTTGCGTTATGGCGATTCTAGATGTGCGATATTACATTATACAGGAAAGCTTGAGCTTGGATTAGATCAGGGAGTTCTGTATTTATGGGGTTTTAATTCCGTTTGTCGAATCCTGTTTTTCTCCAGCAGTTCGGCTCGTTTGTGTGTGTATAAAGAGTTTTAGGTTATGTACTCTAATGAAAACTCTGTATACTTATAGTAAGTAACTGGAACTATAAGAAGGGAATAATAATATTATGTGTAGTAAATGTAAAACATAAAGGCAATTTTAGAGTTCACATGAGTATGTGTGCATAGTATTTTAGAAAGTGTCAGGGAGGTTGCTGCTCTCCCGTTTTGTTATTAAAACCCGGGTGCGGGTAGAACGGAAATAGTTGTGAACATGGGTTTAAATGGGTAGTTTACGAGAGGAAACTCGCTTATGGAAGCCTTTTTAATCTCATTTCCTATTTAATATTAAAAGGCCTTTTCCTACCTACTGCAATATAGAAGGCATATTACACTTCAATGCCTATGTATAAGTATACCTAATAAGTATACTTAAAGCTTAGCTCTCAATCTCAATGACATTTTTCTCTGGCATTGTTTTTCTTCCGTCGTACTTGTTTTAGTCATGGAAGGAATTGCAAATAATGCTGCTTATTATTACCAGACTATAAAAATAACGTTAAATTATACTTTGGTCATTTCTTCATCATTGTATGCATCTCTCAATCTTGTTTATTAAAGTTTATAGTAGATTTTATTATAGGGATTTGTATTCTCAGTTAATGGGTGAACATTATTTTTGTTGCGCAGAGTATGTCCGATTTTGTTTTATTTTCGAAGAAATTTGAATTTAGAAAGAAAGGATGTTGTTTGTGAAAAATTGTTTGGGAATCTCTATTTATAATAATTGCTGTTTTTAGCAAGAAATTCTGAATCCCTATGGATGCGATACTATTTTGGAAGAAATCCTGTAAAACCCGTTTAGAAAGTCAATATTGAATCATGTCTCTCTGGCTCTTTGAAGACTGCGGGATTCCTTGAGTGAAAATGACATTTTTCTTGTATAGCTACATGCAGAGATTTCGGAAATAATTGAGTTCTGTTGGCTGAATAAGCTACATCTGCTACATGATTCATATAATACATAGGATTTGAGATTATATGTTGTGTATAATGATTTTCTTATACTGTGCGTACACAATGTGGAATAGGATCCTACAGTAAATACAAAGCTTGTACATATAACAACAACAAGTGTGGATATATTATTATTCTTATTGAAGCCAAACGTATGGAGTGCGAGTTTTGAATATTGTTGTTGTATTTGCTATCTGCATTTTCTATTTCTATCTTATATTCCATTTCCACTTCCCACTGTGTGATACGTCAAATGTGAATCAGTTTTCGCTGTCTTTTGTAGACACACACACACACGCATACACAATGAACCATTTCATCAAAGTTGCTGGATACATTCATATTTACTAATATCGTGTATGACATTCCTACACACCTACATGTGTGTGCAAGCAATGTATAAGAAAGATGTACTGTAAAAATGTGTAGTGGTGAAAAGGCAACAGGTGCAGCTTTCTCTTTCTGACTCTGTCCCTGTCGGTTATCTCCGTCCTTGCCCTTCACACGTTTTGATTTTATGCATTCTCCCTGGTGTTTCTCCGAATCGATGTTTCAAATAAGAAAGTTGTTAGTTGATCTTGAAAGATTCACATGCAAAGTTTTTTTTAATTTTAAAAAATAATAATAATAAATCCTTCATTCAAATCCAGCCTATTGCTTTCACCTATATACCATCAACGATTTATTTTTCATTCCAAATTAATTTTTTTGTTGCTTTTGTTATTTTTGGCAATTTTATTTTTATTGGTCAGCAACAACTTGTCGAAGCGTAAACTCTTATAAGAGAATGTAATTTGCATAAATGCAAATAAATGAATGCAGAGAAAAGGATATTTTGAAACGTATAATTTATTCTTTAAATCAGATAATGCTTGCGCATTTTGACTATTTTTAGAACTCTTTGTAAGTTATTTTTAAACGTATTGAATGGAGTGTTAAAACTCTAAAAAAAGGATTATGATTCTTGACGACGTAAGTGGAGTTTTTCTTTGAATAACGGGAGGCTTGTAAACCAAGTTTTTCTTGTTTTTTTTTCTGGCGTTGTTTATTTTTTGAGAAAAGTGACGATGATGGCAAAAAAAAATATTTGCGTGTGCAAAGGTTATAAATTTGTGTACACTTTTTATGTATTACATCACCAACTATGCCCTGTGTGTGCTTTTTTACATGCTGTATAACCTATCGCGCTATTTAAGGAACCTTATGGTGACTAGGTATAAGTATATACAAAATAATAATACATATGAGTTTGTAATAGTAAACATAGGTTTGCTCATACATTATCCTATTCATGTTCGTATTCAAAGCTATATAGTAGATACTTGCTCATTCTTTTTTTGTGTAGAAATTTTAAAAATACTTATTACTTTACATTTATTTTTTTAAAAACAGATAAACTTAAACTTGATGGCGTCAATCCCTGGCTCTGTGTCTATATGTATCAACCTACCTTCAAATGGAATACTCTCTCTCTCTCTCGGATCCTGTGTATATTTAAGGTGTCTGTTTATTGATCGTGCAACTGTTAATCTCATGAGGTTCGTATTTCTTTTTCGATTTTTTCTCTCCTTTCCTTTTTTTTGAGCTTTTAAATATCATGATTTAGTTTGTATTTTTGCACAAATGGGTTTAGTTTCTTTAAAGTATGTTAAAATACATAATACGGTTTAGGAGCTGGTTACGACTTTAAGCGTCTGGAAAGTTAAATTACGGTGGGTGTTCAAGAACGATAAATTATCGAGCGAATTTTAAAATAATAAATAATAATTATGTCGACTACTACGAAATTCATAGTGTTTCTAATTTTATAAACTGTATAGTATTATGGAAGGAGTCTCGCTTTTAAATCAATAATTTTATGTGTGTGTGTGTGTGTGTGCAGACATACTGTTAAAATCAAGTAAATTATATTGAAAAAGACGGGTTGAAATTTTAACATTTAGCCTTGTCGGAAATATTAGTAGAAAAAAAGGAGAGAATTATTAGTTGAGAAAAGAGAATGACATATAGTACATACATGACGGTTATTATTTTCTGAGTTTGCTCGTGTGTTCTATTTAATAAGACTGTTTGACGTGTGTGTAATGTTAGGAAAAGAGGCTTTAATTCATACACGTGTGTGTGTGTGTGGGTTCTGTCAAGTAAATCTTGGAAGTCGGCTTATTTCTTTGACTATTTTGTCTTCCTTTTTCTTGTGTGATATTTCTCTGTCATCGGCTGCATGTCTAGCTACTAGGTGTCAGTTTAAAGTTTTGTTTCAATATTTGTATTTTAAAGTTGATGATATCATTTTTGTGGGTCATGCTACTATATCAGTGCACCTTGATCAAGGTATGAAAAAACTATTTTTATAATTATTTTTATAATCCTGTTTTTATTCTGCTAACAACGTTATGTAATAATTTCCGGTTTTAAAAAGTCTTTCACAGGATCTTATATCTGTGCACTGGCACTGTGTAGTCGTGTAGCTCGGTTTAAATGCAGAATTTTACGATTACTTTAATAGTTGCATCCGTTTTAGACGACAGCTTGAATGGCTGAGGATTAAAATATAAATGATTGCAATGTAATTCTTCTCCTGAAAAATAAAAATTGCTGCTGCTGTATAAGATTTACACAAATTATTTATGATTTGTGTTTTTAAAATTCGCTATATAATATCCCTTTTATGTGGTATGCATTTATCTATGTATAAGTAAAATTATTAGCATACAAAATGTCATGTTTTATGACTGTAATGTCTAAAAAGTAATAACTTATCATAAAATATAAGTATCCAATCTTGTATCATAAGTCTGGAGGTTGTAAATTTTTAATTTTTTGAACACTCGTTCATTTTAAAAGTTTAGAGTTTGTGAAAGAGTTATTTCTGTAAACAAATTTCTTGAAGCACGAGAAAAATAAATTTCTTATAATTTTGAAAAAAAAACTTTATATATTCCATATCATTCATTATGATTTTTCTATGAATTCATTAGAATTTTTCTCAGAATTAATTTAGATGTTTTGCAGAATTAATTATGATTTTTCACCGGATTAATTTTAATTTTCCACAGAATTCATAAGAACTTTTCATACAATTAATTTTTGAATTTGTGACTTTTGACATTTTCACTACTGACTGAAATTAATCTAAATAACTTGGATCCTCATTATTATTCATGTTCATTCTATGTACATGTACCTAGTGTAAGAAACAAGCTCTTGTCATCCTTGTGAGACTATAATTAACATAGCAGCTCATATAATAAAGCAATTTTTAATTGTCCATTTTATTCACTATGATTATAATAATACGGGCTTAGGCTTTAGCATAACGAAAGAACAAAATTCATGACCTACACTTGACGGAACTGACAAGATCCTTCTGTATACTCTTGTCATTCTCATATACTTTAATGTGTGTGTGTGTCTGCTGCCTGTTCAAATATATTTTTATAACTTGCATTCTCTCTCTCTCTCTCTTTATCTTTATCTTTCTATGTATTCCTTCTTTCTTTAACTTTGTTGGATGTCAATTATTTTCTTGACGTTCATACACAAGTGAAGTATAGAGTATTTTACACATATTCTTATGTGTAGATTATATGCATTGGAACTGTGCGGTGGGGAGAGGGAGAAAGAGGCTAAAGAAGCTATTATACATACATACATGTAATGGATCTAATCGTAAGTGGAACGGTATTTTTGGGATGATGTTGTAAACAGTAATTTAGTCATTCCATCTGTTTAATGGGAGGATGTTTTTAAACTATGGAGCTATACAGCTAGAATATTTTTATATACATACACATTTCCTTGAGAGAGAGTATTTGTAATAATAATTATTGTACAAATTGCATCTATAATTATTACATGGTATGTCATTAGAATTGCATATATGTATTAATTGTGTGCTATTATTATAGTGGATGTTATAATTTTTTCTAATATTATTTCATTGTGTGTTCGTTCACTTTACTATTTTTATATAGCAATAGCAGAGGTGTTAGGTGAAGGTTCTCAAGAGGAGGACAGGCGGGTATCTCCACTTGAAGAGAAGAGAGGAGACCTTGGGAGTTTTAAATTTGACAGGGAGATAATTTAATCGGATGCATGGAGTCTGTTTGGTGGATGTCGAAGGAATTTTTGTATGTATGTACATAGCTGCTCCTGCCTGCTGTTTCTTTTCTCCTCTCAGCTGCTTTTTTATTGCTTGCTTACATAATTTTCTACAATTTTCCTTGTATAATGTGAAAGGTTTTGTAGGAGTTTTTGTATTTAACTTCAAAATTGAATTATTACAAAAAAAAATTGATTGTTTTGTTTACAAAAATTAACTTATATTTAAAAAAAATTAAATAAAAATTAAATTAAAACAGTATTTAAATAAAACCAGTATATAGTTTTTAAAAAATTAAAAAAAAATCTCAAATAAAAAAATCTAGACTCTGGGTTTTGTCTTGTTCGAGATTATTTGCCTCCTATTAAAATTCACCGCCCTCCCGTCGCTTTTGATATTCCCTTCCCACTGATGTTATTGCTACTACTAGTAGTAGTAGTTACTTTCCTGGTTTGTGTCTCGGTTTCGTTTGATTTTGATGCATGAATGAATTTATAATATTTCTATTATTATGTACTATATATTATGTAGGTACGCTGTATAAAACCAGAGGAAAAGTCTGGAAAGTTGTGTAGGAAAAGAGATACCGACAGAGGAAATTCATACATAATACTTCCATATGTAGCTACATAGCTTAGAAGGCAGCTGTGTGGTTTTGTTTTAATTTCCATACTCTCTTCTTCTTCCCCTTCCCCCCACAACATACTACAACTTTTTGTTGTATGTAGTATGTAACTTCCATTATGCATAGTTACACTATACAACAGCAGCAACAACAACGAGAATAAAGTTTTATACTGACTTTATCATTTTATAAAGTGCGGAGTAGAGTGAAATGACGTGGAAATGACATGATGATCATGTTGAAAGTTGTTGATATTGTAGTGGGAGTTGATATTTGTGTAAGTAATCATACAAAGAGTTTCTAAAACTCTTATTATTAAAAGTTTATTGTCCTAAAGTTGTGTGTATGTTTTTGTAGAACTAGAACAAGAAAAACAATAATAATTATTGACTGGTTGTAAAATAGGAAGAATTCCTTTTTAATAATTTTTATTGTTTTCCGGTTTTTATTTTCTTCTCCTTTTTTCCTTTTACAAATCTTCTTCCTAATGTACTCAGTTTATTGTCAGTTGTTTTTGAGGTCTTGATTTATTTTTCTTAAGCTTGCTATTGTAACAAAAATACTAATTTTTATTTTCTGTTTGTGTGTGTGTGTGGGCGAGGTCATAGGACAAATAACATTCGTAGAGGAGAAAATGTATTTTTAAGCTGCATATTGTATATGTAGTAGATATACAGAATATTTACACCAAAACATGCAGGAAAGAAACCAACAGTTCCAGTTGATGTCAGTCTGGTTTATGTAACTTTATATCACTCACACACACATGTATATATATAAGAAAGAAAAAAAATGCATCCAAGTTTTATTTTAAATAAAGGAAAAAAACATTAAAGTTTTGAAGTACGAAAAAAACATTCAAGTTTTTTCATGGGATAAGGAAGGAATAAACTATTACTATTATTACATATTTGTTTAAGATAAGATTATTGTTATTGCTTAAGGAAAGTATTAAGTATACTAAAGAAAGTGTACAGCTTGATTGTATCAATTTCTCAACTTGTGTAAGTTCTTACGTGCAACCAAGGAATTCTCAATATTGTTGTACAATGTACATAATATGGTGTTTTATACAATATTTGAAAATTATTATTATTGGCAGCTGGGAAATTTACACTTTCTTTCTGGCTTGATTTTGTAGAGATTATATGGAAAACAAAAAGTAAAAATAAAAATAGACAATAGCCGAAGTTGCATTTGAGTTCTACTACTATAAAAGTCGATTGTAGAGAGCTTCCAAATGTTTTTGGAAGCAGGAGAGAAAGCATGGTCTATGAGGAGAGAAGACTTACTACATATGTACATACAGTTTAGTGCACATGAGATTAACTTTGAGCTTATTTTTGAAGTACATAACAGGGTAGAAGGACAACACATATATATGCATTTGATTTTTTTTATTTGAACATCTGATTAATTTAAACATCATGTCCATGTAATTATTGAACATGGAACATCTGAAGCTATGTGTGTGCATTGCTAACTTGTCATATAGAAAATACAACTATTATGTTTCTAAGTATACTTATTGTATACTTTTGAGCAATCAATACTGGCACTAATTGTAACATTATACTACTTTGGAAGTAAATATTTATATTCTTGTCTATTTTATATTGTGAAAATAAATGTGTAAGTTGTATTTTGTATCTATGGAAAGAGTATAAATAGCCTCGGACGGAATGAAACCGAGAGGAGTAGATGGATTTTAGTTGATTTCCTAAATGGACAAGTAATGAAGTCAGTATATACACTATGGATCCTGAATATAGTAGATATTGCAATGTAGGACATTGCTATTGTATGTAAGTTCAACTTTTACTAAGTTGAATTGGTCCGAATTGCTTGGACTGCTACTTTTCTGTCTTGGGAGAGAGCAAGTGATTGGGAAATGGAGAGTGTTTGTGTTCGACACAGAATGGATGTTAAGACATATACAACATACTACGAGAGAGAGAGAGAGAGCGGGAGACTGAAAGACGCACTTGACGGAAGTAAAAGTATTTGAGAAATGATGATAACAGCATTTATGGAAGTGATTTCAGACAGTCTATAGTATACACAACACTCCTGTTCTTCTTCTTCTCCTTCTTCTTTTGGAAGTCGGAAAGTTCTAAGACTTCTTGTGGTTATGTCTACTATGTTTTTGGTTTTGATTCTAGGGTGTACTTTTCAACTTTTCTCTATACTTTTGTCCGTGTATGCATTCTTTCACTCTACTCTCCAGTCGCAGTCCTGATTCACGATTACTATATCTCACAATGGTATGCGCATATAGATTCTTGTAGCATTTTGTGATTTTACAGAGGAGTACATATATAATATTTATGTAGCATCATCATGGGGATGCACAATTATAGCCAGTAGTAGAGACATTCACTTTGTTGTATTAACTAATAGAAAAGCAGTAGCCCTCTGAGTTTTTGGTCCTAATGATTTTCTTGTCTCGTTAAGTTAATGGTTTTACGACTTTGTGCCTTATAAATATATGTTGCTCATGTGTTCGAGTCGGTCGGCCGCCGTCGTCGTCATCATCATCATCTTTGTTGCTGCTGCTGTTCCTCGCGAGACTCGACATGATACTAGAAAAAATCTCAATGTTTTTATGTCTGTTATAGTATTGTCCCTACTTGCTCCCTATGTTACGCTATGAATTGGTAATATTAATAATTATAATGCATTTTTGTTCTCCGGCAAACTCTCGGCTCCCTCATAGTTCCTGTCTGATGGACATTCTTTTTTTTTCCATCCGTTTTATTTTTACTACGTGATCACTGCTATACTATGCTTTTGTGTTTGGCAAAGAACTTGATTGGTTTTTTTTGGAGTTATTTGGTTTTGGGATTGTTCATATTGTTGTCGTTGTTTTCGTGTTCCTCTTCATCATCTTTTTCCAAGAAGATGAAGCTACTAGACCTGTATGTAATACTACCTATGTAGTTCTATCATGTTTATCATAAGTATTCATACTACATACACAGCTTTTGTGTTTCGTATTTTGTTTACCGTTAGGATAGCAGCAGAAGAGACGAAGAAAAGGATGGAATTCTGCTAATGAATATCATCATCCAAGTATTTTCATGTAATAACTCAGAGCACAGCATAGCGGTTTCTTCTAACAACAAGAGATTCCTTAGATTCCAGAAAGTAATTTAAGGACTTTCTTCTCTGCCTGATGAAGTTTCTGGTGAAGCTTCCCTTTTGTATGAGTAAATAATAATAAGTATAAGTATATAATATTCATTTTCATTAGTTTTTTGTATGAACACATGAGCTTCACGTATATTCGCGTTTTTAAACAAAGAACTAATATTATTCTCGTCTCACTCTACTAATGATTGCTTTTTGGGATAAGGTATCAAATTTTATATGAAAATACTTTCCAAAGTATTATGAGGGACGAGGGATATGTATATACAGGTACGTATACTTATACCTATAGTTACGTGTCCTTATAGTTAGTGTAGTAATTATTATATTTCTCCTGGATAATTATATTCTCCAGTCTATACTGCGACAATTTCCCCGAATTTCGTTTTTCTCTCTTTTTTTTACACTTTTTAAACTAATGTAAACGTGAGTCGCCTCCCAATATGTCGCTCATTATTACACGGAGGTTTGAGATAGGTTAGTAACTACTGAATTCGCTGAATTGGTAGGCTAATAACGTTGGAGATGATGGGAGACGTGAGGAATAAAAAACGGAATAAAAGTAGCTTTTTTTGAATGCTTCCCAAAAGGCTTGTTTAATATTTTTCAATGTATGTAATGTTGTTATACATGTATATATATATTATACATAAGTACATATATACATACAATGAATGGGACAATACTGTCTTCAACTTTTATGAGGTCCTCGTCCTAGAGGAATGGAATGATGCCGATGGCGATGAGTGGGTGATAATGATATATAAACGGGAGCTGACATGTTATTTCCATGCATGTGTTTCTGCTGTATATGTACTTACATATGTCTTCTTCATATTACTAAATATATGCACGGAATAAAATAGAGCACTAAAAATCCGTGAGAATGTAATGTTATTCTCTCATGCATACCTATGTATGTATGTATTCAGTATTGTTCGGATTGAGTATGCATTCCTCGTCGGTGGGAAAGGTCAAGGACTAATAATAATAACTATAGATACTTATAGATGTTCATATTATAAGTTTAAAGTTTTTAGAAATTCGGGGATAGTGTATATAAATGTTAGAGTATAAGGCGACTCTGTGGAATTTTCGGAATCGTTTATATTATTACTGTTATTATTATTATTGTTCGTTTTATTCCAAGTCTATAGTCGGCGACAAGACAGCTATAATAATACTTGAAATAATCACGATTGTTAACTGTAGCCGTTAAGTAACTCGTTGTTTTAAACGAAGGAGTGATACTTGGGGAAATAATAGGAGGCAAGGGAGAATACATACATGAGAGTAAGAGAAAGGACAAGAAAAATGATTATGACGACGAGGATAATGTGTAAAGAGAAGTAGGAATATAAATTGATGGGCTCTTGGGTTAAGTTTTCACAATTCACATTCGCATTGGATCGCTCGGCAATTGTATGTGTTTACATATGTAGCATGTATATATAGATACTACTAGTATATACTGACTTTGCTATTCTATTTGTGTGCTGTGCTATTTGTCGTGTAAGGCCATGTTATTTGTCGGATAAAGCTAGTGTTTCTCCTATAAACAAGTATATAAATCCGGGGAATTATCTATTCTTCTTTCGAAGGCAGTGACTACGGCATTTGTGAGATAGTGTGGAATTGATTGAAGGGATTTAAAAAAAATTGTGTGAAGGCCTATCGGGTTTTACTAGTAGGTTTTGTATTATGCACGATTATACATACACATATGTAGTAGGTAGGGAATATCTAAAGAAGGATTTCAGAATGAGTTGTCCCGGATCTGTACGTATCTATGCCGCATTCTGACAGGGACATATACTATGTAAACTAAAAGGTAAAGCTAAGAGAGAAGGGGAGAGATTTGCAGAATTTAGAATAATTCGAAAAGCTTAAGGCTTCGACTGAAATGTAAATAATAAGACTCTGACTGTGACGGAGTAGTGGATCAGGTCTAATAATGCTTGGCTATATACATATGCATACTGCAGGAGTATTAGTATACAAATCTAATACATTGGTTTTAGTGTAAATGTGAAATGGTTCGTATTCTAGTGCATCATAGGGAGAGAGAGAGATACAGACAGACAGATAGAGAGAAAGAAAGGATAGAAAACGGAGAAGAAGAATTCATTGAGATTCCTTAAGAGTGATTTTGTTCTCGTATATATCGAATGACGAAATTTCCTAAGGATTTTGATTTGAGTGAAATTCTGCACTATAGCAATAAGTATAGACAGGAGGACAGGGCTTACTCTGGCTCTTGTTCGTTCCCATTTTCTGCTTGTATTTCTCGAGGACTAGTATTTCGTTTTTAAGGAAATGAAAAAAGGCTTACTTTTAAGTTTGTATGCAGTACATTATAGGTATGTATATATGCATTGGGTTTGGTTTACTTGCGTACACGAGTTACAGTTTTAAGTTCCTGTTTTTTTTTCGATGTCAATATATGATTGTCATGGGTCCTACATTGATGGCGTAAAGTAGGTGAATGTATTAAAAAGGTGGGAGTTGTGTATTAAAAGGATGACTATAGGTTTTGAACATAGTCAAAGGACGGTTATAGGTTTTTCACATGTATTGAAAAGGTGGTTTATGTTCCGTACATAATATTAAAACTATCTTTTAGGTTTTTTGTATATGAATGGGAGAAATGCAAAGTAGTGATCGTAAAGTAAAGAAGGGGAAGAAAGAAAATAGTGAGATAGAGAGAGAGAGAGATTGTGAAATGATTTTACCTTTAGGTGTTACACTGAAAGAGCGTAGTCTGTAGGATTCCTCATCTTCATCATCTGGAGTGACAACGGGAGGATTGTTATCTCTATCTGGAACATCCAAATATCCTGAAGTATTTCGTCTTGGTCCTTTAACTGAATTGGTTCTCCGAGTGGAGCCTGAACGTGAAACTTGAGGAGATTTCGGTAATCCAGTAGGTTTACAACTACCACGTCGAGTGGAGATGGGTGAACTTTCTGGAGTAGCAATAACGGGAATAAAATTGGTAGTGATTCCCATCCCACCACCACCACCACAACTAGCACTATTAGAACAACCATTACCACCACCGCCACCATTATTAACACTAATTGTAAATTGTTGTTGATGGAGTAGTTGTAGTTGTTGGATTTTATCCTTCTCAGGTGTGGATTTATCCGAGCCACGACGCTCCCCAATCCCACCACCACTGTGTCGACGAAAATTCTTGGGAGAGTCACGAGGTGTGTCCGAAAGGAGTAAGGCTTGATGCTGCTGCTGCTGTTGTTGATGTAATAATTGTTGCTGTTGAAGGTGCTGCTGTTGGAGGAGATAGAGTTGATGCTGTTGGATTTGCTGTTGTTGCTGGAGCTGGTGTTGTTGCTGTTGCTGCTGGAACTGATGCTGTTGCTGTAGAATAGACTGGGAATTGCCATTATTAATATTAGAAGAGAGAGGTGGGGGCGGGGGAGTTCCATATAAAGAGTTAGAGCTCATTTCCAAGGAAGCACTAGTGATGAGTCGTCCAGAACTGGGAACTTTCTTTAAGAATGGGTTGTAGGACTCTTGACAGTCCCGGAGAGCACCTTCACTGGAAGCAAGATCAAGATGTTGTTGATACTCTCGGATATCTCTCTCACGTCGCTTGACTTTGGGTCGGGATGATCCAATCACTCGGGCACTCTGAGACCGATGTGCACCATTTTTCCTTGGCCGAGTAGGCGTAGTATTCACGATTTGCATATTTCCTCCACCACCACCACCAGCAGTAGAACTACTACTATGAAGAGATGAGTTGGCCACCGTCGTTGAGGATGGGTTTCCATAATCCTGCTCCTTGTAGCAGCGGGCTGACTGCCCATTTTCTCGGAGTAGTGCTGAAGCTGAGGGCTGCCTCCTCACTCCACCACCAACACTGCCGGCTCCTCCAATGCCTCCTCTACCCGTATGCTCTCCCATCATAATACTGTTGTTGCCCTCCATGGTTGAGCAACCAGGTGCACAGATAGATGCGGAACGGCCCTTGATAGCCATCAAACTTTGATAGTAGGCTTCTTGTTCTAGTGTCATATTTATTATATTCAATTTCTTTTCTTCTCCTTGGGTTCCTTTTCCTTTTTTCACAACGTTAGGGTAGGTTGCTACTGCTGTTGTTGTGATAATGTTTTAGTTTATCTTCTTTCCTTTTTTTCCCCTTTTCTACCTCTTCAACTCCTCTTATATATTTCCGGCCGTTTTGCCTGCTTTATTATTCTTCCTACCAGAGGATGTATAAAAACACAGAATTGTTAAGCTCCGTTCAAATTTTATATTCTTTACTATTCTGTATCTATTCTTTAGTAGTTTATGTAGGTACGTATATTTTATTAATAGATATTCGTTTTGTAATTTACTTTGTTAATGTCATTAACTTGAAGTTGTAACTATAATTTTTTTTAAATTGAATATTCAGTTAAATAATGTTTGCATCTCTTAATTTTCTTCTTGTGTCTGAAGTACACACATGGATGTATTATTAAGCTGAAGAAGAAGCAAATTGTCTGACATAGAGCTCTCTCTATGTATGTATATGAATGTGTATTAAGTTGTTTTGGCGAATGTGAAAACAAGAAGGTTAGAAGAACATAATACGGGGGTGGTTTTTAAATTAAATTCCAGTTCAAGTACAAACACTTCTAGACTAGAAATGTTGATGTGCATATATTTATTATTACTTATATATATATATACATACAAGTTTTCCTTGCCCGACTTTCCGCTCCTGTTCGTCGTCGTCACTCCCTTTTCACTCACTCACTTACTCGAACTATGTATATCTCTACTATTTATATACTAAATCACTAGTTGCTCTATATAATTTTAGTGTTGTTGATATAATTACGCAATCTTTCACAGAGCCCCCTTACTCTTCTTGTATATTATACGTGGAGAGAGAGAGAGTCATGTGTTTCTTCTGCGTATATAGATGTACACACTGTCCTTCTGCGTTCCTAGCCCTCCTTTGATTTTGACTCCCGAGAAGTTGTTGTTGTTGTTTGGGTTTGCTATAAGGTTGTTTGGTTTTGATATAAAGTTTATGTTATTGTATGCACAGTATATGAACTTTAGAGAGAGAGAGAGAAATTCCTTTGCTCGATCCTTGTTTCTATATACTATTCTATTTGTTGCTTGTAAGTTTATATATTTTTTTATATATCTATATTAATACACTTGGTTTTCTTTTGATTACGCTATTGAGCTAGTAGTTGACTTGGAAAATTCCTCCTCCTCCCTGCTCTTGACGGCGATGTAATTATTGTTATTTGGGATTTTTTCCCCTCTCGCTGCCTTTCTCGGATTCCACGCTCACTCTATTTGTGATTACACTTTTTTTTGTACAATGTAACATGTACTTGTGGTTGTAATTAATACTCTTGCCACTTTTATTTTGAGGAGCGTTCTTGATGATTTTCGGAAGCGGGACTTATTTATTTAGCTTGCCAAGGCAAATGGTAGAATTAGTGATGAGTTTTCTATTCTTATATTCTTCCTATTTGTCTCGGTAGCAAATTTGAAGTGGTTAACTCTCTTATTCACGGAGGTAATTCTTTTTAGACTCTTACTCTCTATCTCTCTCTCTCACTCTGTCAGAATTTGCTGTGCTTCTCAAAATTTAATTTTGTCATGCTTCTCTTAATAAGAGTTTATTATTGCGATGTATTCTCGGAATTAAATACTGCGATTCTCCTTTCAGTCTAAGAGTAATTTTTGTATGCTTTTAGTCCACAAATTAAAGACACTGGGATACTTTACAAACGTTAATTCTGTTATGCTTATTTGTTCCAAAATTGAATTTGATGGTGGTTATTTGTCACGGAGTTCAGTAATTCAGTATGTATGTGCACACTTTTGTTGTGATATTTTTGGTAGCGAGGTTGTCTTGATACTTAGTTATGTACC
This sequence comes from Lipothrix lubbocki, assembly GCA_034696945.1. Taxonomy (NCBI): domain Eukaryota; kingdom Metazoa; phylum Arthropoda; class Collembola; order Symphypleona; family Sminthuridae; genus Lipothrix; species Lipothrix lubbocki. The sequence goes on from JAQGAK010000653.1 coordinate 35,082, forward strand.
TATGTGCTTGTTGTTCCTCCTTGTCACACTGCGTTAAAAGTGTTTATTGAAGTGCCTTAAAGTGGTTGTTGTTTTCTTGGCTCTAATATTTACGCTTTTGTTGTTAATGGAGCTCGTTATAATTGAATGGAGTTTTAGGTTCGGTGGATTAAAAGGACGATAAAATGACTTTTTACATATGAATACGTTTTGGGATGTGATAATAATGTTCCGAAGTGAGTGTAAATAGGGTTTTTGTGGATGTTGTTGATGTTCTGCCTCTCTTCTTCTTTTCGTCGTCGTCGTCCTGTTCTGTTCCGTGAACAGCCTCACTATGTACGAAAAGATACGTTATAGCGGAGGGTCGACAGAGATAAATCTCCTTTTTGCAAGTTAACCTGATCGTGTGAGATACATGTCAGGGTAGACTCTACGGAACATTTACTTGAAGATTTCATAAAGTCTTTATTTTACTCGGGCTGGTTAAAAACTGGGAGTAATGTATGTTGTTGTTGTTATAGTTTTACACTTTCCAATATTTTATATGATGTTTTTTACTTTGTCACAAGGATGGAGTGCTTGTTTGTATGTACGTATATACGTAAATCTGCTGAAGCTGGAGTGGCTCTATACCCAAAAGTCAAGTCTTTATGCAAATTCTTGTGTTCTTCTCTGCATATGCAACTCTTTTATGAAGTTCTTGTGCAAATTATCAACGTTCCCGTATGTTGCTCTTATGCAGTTTCTCATATGTAAACTCTTATTATGTAGTTCCTCATATGTAAACTCGTATGTAGTTCCTCATATGTAAACTCTTGTGTAGTTCCTCATATGTAAACTCGTATGTAGTTCCTCATATGTAAACTCTTGTAATGAAGTATCGATATGTAACTCTCGCGTTGTGTCAAACGTGTTTGTGTATGTACCTTCAGCGTTATTCCTATCGGTGTGTAACTCGGATGAAGACACTTCTTTCACGGCTTTTCCTCAGGCTCTTTTTCCTATATTATTTTTTTGAACGAAACGTTTTTTTTAGTTATGTGTTTAGATAGAAAGAATGAGTTTAGATAGATTCTGAAAGGATGAGTTTACGTAGTTTGTTGAAGCCTGAAGTAGTAAGGACAGTAAAATAGCATATGGATTACAATGAGGTCACTGTGTATAAAAATCAGGACACTATCTTCTTGTTTGTCTGTCGTCTTCTGAGTATACACCTTCCTGTTGACTATGATGACTCTTCGTCTTCTTTTTAACCCTTCTTGTTGTTATTTTACACACAGTATGTTGAACGTCTTTTTTTTAAAAAAGAGCGTTGATATTGATGTCGTTGTCTGTATGAAATATATTTGTCTTTTTTTTTATCTCTTACACCTCCACGCTCTTTCTCTTTTCCTGCTGCTGCTGCTGATGTGACTCTTGTTCCTTCTTCTTATGTAGTTTGTCTTGACGTTGGTTTTGTAGATGCTTCTCCTGTAACAGAGATAAAATAAAATAAAGAATATTTTTTAAAGATGATGGGAAATAATGACCAAAATATATTTTCTGACGTTTAAAAAAAAATAAGTCGCATGTATGTATTTATAAATATTCTTGTACTTGAAGCGTGTTTTTTACCTAATAATATTTTATAATTATATAGCATTCATTTCTACACTTATTATATAATGTTCTGTTTTAATAATAAAGGATTACATTGGGCTATATAAGTATTATCGGTTTGATATTTATTTTGGTTAAAGTTATTTTCAAGAATTTTTTTTATTTTACAATATTTATCAGGTTTCTGTCATGTTTTTGTATCTTGAAGTTTGTTTTCTAGTCAATGTACAATATCTTTAATTTTTGTACTACTACACTACAGTGTTTTTAATCATGCAGTCAAAGTTCCTATACTGTTGAACTCTACTTGTCGTGTGGGTAGATGTTCCCCTGCTGACTGCCGATAGTGCTGATGCTATCTTTGATAATAATAATAATTGCGTTCTGTCGTTTGTGTGAATGGCGACTTAAAATGTACTGCCAACTACTCCACGTGGTTGTGAGAAAAGGAAAAAAGGGTTGATGTGTTCTTACGTCAGTACTCTGAAGATTGTTTATTAGGGAATTGTGATGAATCTCTTTGGTTTGAACTGAAGTTTTTTTTAGAATGGTGGAGATTAATTTCAGTATTAAGAATAAAATTGATGTTTTTATAATGTATAAAAAATATATTTTTTCCCTATTCTAATCTAATTTTATCAATTTCTTGTTTCTTGCAGATTTTTATAACGTAAAAATGAAGAAGAATCAAAAAAATCGGGTGGACAACTATCCTTGAGTTTGGAAGTCCTTTTAAAAAATATTTGGCTTCATGGCCATTTTGGATTTATAAAGTGTGCGGGGATTTCAGAAAATCAGCACACCGGCTATTGCGTTTTCGAAAACATGAATAAATTCAGAATTTTTCACTGTGTACCAGAGGAACTGTTACGGACATTTGTCTTCATGAAGCAACGTCAACAAGGCTGAGGTTAAAGCAGAGGTGGCGTTGTGTCATCTTTGTCGTTGCAGTGATAACGGATAAAGGTAATAATTTCTTCTATTACAGTTTTTTCTAATGATACCAGTATGTACTGCATGTATAGTTCCTTAAATTTATTCATCCATTGAACTGACGAATATTGGTATTTTTATAGTAAGTGCGTTATAAATCGTTCTAGTTTTCTTTCCTGTAAATAATTCTCTCGCGATCTTTTTACGGGATTATTTATCTTCGTTGTCATAAATTCTTAATAGATAAATCACATATATGTCAGGGTCATGATGTGGGTATTGTCAGAATTCAGGATTAAGTTTGAAGTATAGTAAAGCATAATTTTTCATTATCCATGGTTATGTAATTTTTCATGTTGACAATTTCCGAAATTGCAATAAATAAGACCAAATCATAGTTGTATTGTATGGGTTAGGTATATGTTGAGTTAGTCTGCACATGTTCGTAAGTGTAACCAAATTTTTATTAATCATTGTTGATCTTATAATATAAACTTCAAAATATTACGGATGCAGCAGTGTGTATTTTTAACTTTGTCTCGTCTCATAATACTGGCTATAACTTCTTTCTTGTCTAGGGAATTTTAAACCTGTAAATCTTACTGGCTATAATACATGCTCAGTTCTTATTTCAACGAATTTACAGCTTAACCGATCATAACAGTGGCTATTATTACTACTGTGCGTATGTATTTTCTTGAGAATTAACACCACAGAATCGACTATATATACATAGATTGTATGGACATACATACTGTGTGGGGTTTTGTATTTTTTCTCTGACTGTGAATCCACCGATTTTCAATTAGTTGTTGCTAAATTGAATCCTTTTTTCTTTTCGTTTTCTTGTACTCCTTTTATGTCTTGGTAAATTGTATTTCACTCAAGAGTTCTTATTCTAGAATTACCAGTTGTTGTTATTGTTGCGGTTGCTGCTGCCGCCGTTGCTTCTGTTATTATTATCGGTCGTCGTCCTAATCCCCTGTCTTTTTACTATATGACCATATATACAAGTTTTAATTTCTTTCTTTTTTTTATCTCTTTGGAGTTGTAACTGTCACATTTCGGGCTCCTTTTTTATTACAGTATATTTACTATTAAAGTATACGATACAGCTGTTAGGTGTAAAAGCCGTTCTTGTTTTTAGGATTTGGCTTATGCGTTTTTACGATCAGTTTTTAAAGTTTGTATTGTTTTGTTATGTCCTGTTCTATTCCTACGTCCCAACAGCTGTGTACCATTGTATGTATTTACTTTTGCGGGTTCTAGTAAAAAGAATAACTTTTTAAGACATTCTGATGTATTAAATTTTTTGTTTGAATCTCCGGATTCTAATGTAAAAAGATATAAAAAAGTATTATGGAAGCTGTAATAATTATAATACTCTTGTATGCAACTATTCTCCTGTCTTGTACATAAAAAGTGTAGGTACCCTCAATGTAAACACTACTACTATAAAACTTATGCAACTGTGTAAATATTGTTGGAAATATCGGTCGGCCTATAGAGAAGTTCAGTGGCCAAATTTTGTCTCTCTTCTAGTGATTTTTATTTTATTCTGACAGAATTGTATGCACTCCTATATATACGAGGATGGCATGCTCTTCTCAAGGAATTGCATGCGCTTCTGAAAGAATTGCATGCAATTACGGCCTGGCTGTCTACATATGCATATATGAATATACATACTTCTCCTTCAATATAGTATATAGTTACGACTATATGACTAATATCCCTAATAACTACATTGTAAATTCAATCTCCCTAATGTAATCTCTTCTTAAATAAAATAATTATTCGTATATGTACATATGGGAACAACTACTATTTATATATATCAAAATTGCAATTGCAAGTGCTGCTATATACTTACTTTGGGATCAGAATTGTCCCTATGTCGCATTGCACGATTTAAGCTTGGAATATACTTATTATTACATAGGTTGAGATGTACTTTTTTGTACATATCATTATAGTGCACTAAAATGAGAATTGAAAATCGATAATAGTCTGTCGTGATGGATAAAAAATTTTTTACGATGGTACATTTTTTGATATTATATGTATGCTTGGAGTATTATAAAGCCTCACATCTGATGATGTGAATTTTCTGTATGTATGATTTTATATATATGAATTTATTTTATGCATTGCTCTTTTAAACGGCCTCACACCGCTGAGCATTTAAGTAAGAAACGGTATTTTCATGGATTGCAAAATGGCTTAGTATTTTTGTAGACCGTACGTGTGTTTGTATGCATGTATGTATGTATATTTTCTTGTATACAAGAAACTCTAAGGGATTAAATATGTAATATTATATATGTATATATATATATAGGATACTTCTAAACATTTTTTTAAACATAAAATCCTTTACGAGTCTCCATATATCTTCGTTTTGGGAAGACATAAAATTCACATACGCACACACACACATACGAATACACTAGAGGCTAATCAACTATCAGTCGGTCTGTGTTTGTGTGGAGTTTAGCTTTTGCTGTTCAGAAATGGTCGTTTTACTATATTTTAGCATACCGTTTAGACGTATAGATGTTTATAGAATTTATATAAAAGCATTATGAACTCTTATTCAAAATAAGTATATAGACTCGCATATATGTACATGAGCTTCTTTCTTCAGGTTCTTATGCTATGATGCTATACATAGTTGCTTACTTATGCCAGGGATAGAAGTTTTTATGTTGTGCTACCAAGCAAGCTATCCCTTATTATCATTAGTATACATAGTGTATTAGTCGATATACAAAGGTATATGGATAGGTTAGGTTCTTATATTATGCTGGTACGGTTCCGTTCGCTTATTCGAAGTTACTTTTGTGGAGCGAGAGAGAGAAACTGCAAGACTGTACTAATGTATGAACCTTGGTTTTTTTTAGCAAGAGAGGCTGAAAGTAGGAAGTATGTATGAGCATTGACCATCAAAATGCTGTTAAATTATCAGGGAAATGATTCTGTAGTAATATCTATCTATAGTTATACAAGTTTATAGTTTTGGAAGTTTGGAAAGGTTGTCGCTATATGTGTTTGTACGTATGTATCTACTTGTACATACTTGTCTGTTATTACGACGGGCATATAGATACGTATTTATGGACATCGAACAAGTAATATGCCAATGCGTTACATAAACATACCTAGACAAGCTTGGAATTATCAGAAATGAATTTGTGAAGCTTCCACATCGTTTGTAAGCGACTAAACGGCTGTATATAAACATGCACGTAGTAGAACAAAGTGCACAAAATAAGACTTTATGTGTCGATTCGTAAGTTGTCGTTTGGGCATTCTTGCTATCTTTTTGCTGTAACTCTGCTGGTATATTTGTTTGTGTATGATAATATGTGACCTGATATATGTAAGCTTAGTAATAGTAAGGGTCTTCTGTTTGTGTGTATGATGTGGATATTTATACTTTTTATAGATTCCAATAATGTGACTTACTGAGTGTCGCTTGCGTTATTCCCTATTGTGAGTTACGAATATATGTATGTCATGTGCATGTACATATGACCTACTATGAATATGTAGTAGTTACAAAAAGTTCTTTGTCGGAGACAAATTATTAAATTGCCTTATGAGCTTGAACATGCGATGATCATCCTCATTCGTATGGTTGTAGTTGGAATGGAAGGTCAGCGTTTTAGTGTGTCTCTCGATGTTACACTATATACACGCCTGAGCTATGTATGTATGTATTTTATTTGGAGAAAGCATTGGCAAGTGGTTTGCTATATACTTATACCATTCCTATATTTATAGTATTGCTGTATATAGTTAAACGTTATGGCGTTCTATTCCTTATGGCGTTACTAATTTCCCTGATCCTTTCTATGTATCCACACACAAGCTTTTTATTAATACTTACGAAGAAATTTCGTAGCTCCTCTGTAGTACGTTTTTATTATGGTGCTCTATATATCTACCGGTTTTGAAGATACATACATACATGAAAACAGTATTAATAAATAATGCAGTTTTGGTTGACTGTTGCTAAATGTATGTGAGTAAATGTTTACATATGTAGAATGCTGCATGGAATATGGAAAATTCATATTTAGGTTGACAAATACAATTTCTTTCCTCTGTTGCTTTTACTTTTGTGAAGGCAAATTGGTTGTAGTCGGAATTTTTTTTTGCGGTTTTTATCATAAGTATAATCATTCTAATTCGATCTAGAATGTGTGCTCTATTGCAGTTGTATATATAAGGATTTTTAAATTAAATATTTTTTAATGTAGTTCGGATTTATAAATTGGTATAAGTATGTATATATACGCTATACTGACACAAGTGTAAGTATATAGCAAGTTAGGAATTTAGCTCTGTGAAATTACTCGTATTTTCAAACTCCCTTGGAAATTCAAGGAAATATTGTGGTTTTTGTGAAATTGAGATGGCAAGGTAAAAGGTAACGAAGCATTATCATCATAGGGGAATAATTACTTGTGGGAAGGGGATCAATTTTACTTTTGTATGTAACTATATAATAAACTACTTTTCTTATTAGAAATGTTATATGAATATTTAAAGTATTTTTTTACATACCTACATATGTTTGTATTATATGTACGTCGGTATATGTAATTTTTTTCTATATGATTATCTCACTGAAATTTCTTTTGCAGTGTACAATATGTTTATATACATACAAGTATAACTATATAATTCTTATTGAACTAATCGTACTTATATTTAATTGCTTTTTCTACATACTACCTGTATTATACTATATATTTGCTTTATTTATATATGTATATATACTTTTTAGATTTTTTCCCCACAAGTCCATTTGGATTTCCCGTCGCCTCCAGGAATCCATAACATTTGTAAATTACTAATGAAAATGAGAGTTTGGCGGGCATGCATTGCTTTGGTCTGGAAGAGATGATGAATATTTTTCTGTAATATTCCGACTCCTCTCATTTTCTGTATGTATAACTCGCTCAATCTCTCTCTCTCTCCCACTAACTCTAACTTTACGTTCGTCTTCGTTTTCTTCCTCCCACTATCTTTACTACCTTCTGACTTTTTAAAATAAAATCCTAGTCATAAGCTTCCATCCAAGCAATTATTTACTACCATATGCCGACTTTCTGCAGGAATTTTCACCTCTCCAAAGTAAGCCTCGAAGCAGCAGCAGGAGCAAGAGTCCCTACCTACCTACTTAGTAGTTTTAATAACTTTTGTATCCGTGTTCATTGGATTCGGCTAGTTTTGGAACAGCTGTAGAATAGTTTTGTCAGAATTGGAAATGATTTTCTCTCTTCTCGTCTTTTTCTGTATTTTTGTAAATCTGAAAATACTTTTTTACCCGACAAAGCTCATACGTCTAAAATAACTGCGCGTAGTAGTTCAATTATTTAGTTTTTTTGGGTTTGCTCTGGAAATATTTGGGATAGTCGGTCTGCTAATGATAATATGAAAACCTTGAAACGTGGATACCTTCTATCTGCATGTATTTCCTGCATTTATTTATTTTTGTAGGCTTATTTTATATCCGAAAATGAACTACGGAAGTAATAAACATGACACAGATTTACATAAACTGCTCCCGTTTTAGAAAATTCTAGAAATCCACCACCAACGTGTAACGTTTTATGTTCGAATTATTTAGAATAATTTTTGTTTAGATATTTTTATGATTGAAATCATTTTTGTTTTAGTTTCGAGCTCATTCTTTCACTACTCTCACACAACACAAGTATTCTTCCACCCTCCCACTTCCACAATTAAGGCCGGACCGAATTACATGCATTCAATATCTAATGTGTCTGAGCTCTGTGGAAGAAGGATGTGTATTATTAATGTCATTAATGCCTTCACGGAGAGCGTTCTCTTTCTCTCTCTCTCTCTCTCTTTCGGAGAAAGGAGTTAATGACAATGAGCTGCTCATGCAAACTTGAAATACTCGAGTGTTGCCAGACGGAGAAGGTGGGAGCGAGAAGAGAGAGAGAGAGAGAGGAGGAGGACTGTTGAATGAGTATGAAATCAAAGGTTTTGTGGTTTCCATATAAATTTTATATATTATATATGTCCTTGTAGGACATTTCTCTTCTACTTACTTACATACTCTTACTTTTTATATCTACTTCTAACATGGCTTATTTCATTTGAAGGAGATGAAAATACTCAGTTTTTCTCTCTCCCTCTCTTGTATAAAAAGTATGTCTTATATTGTAAGAGCATCTAGGAAAAACCAAGTCAAGTTTTGTGATTTTTTGGGATTCACAAGGGACGGATGAACGAGTCAAGAAATATGAATTTCTTGTGTGTGTGTGTGTGTGTGTGTGTGTGTGTGTGTAAAAGAAAACCCTCAAATGTCTAGACAGGAAATTGTTTTTATATACAAGATGTGTGCGTGTTTAAGTGAAAGTGTTTTTATTTTATTTTTTTGAGAGGTTTTTGTTTCGCTTGTTCAACCATTGTGTAAGTAGTACTTTGCAATTCATTATTATTACGGTTAGGTTTTTAATTTTATCAGATAGAATAAGATTAACATATATAGAGAGTTGTTTGTCTTTCTCTAAAGTAATTGGCTAAATAATGATAATACAAAATGCCAACTACAAATTATATTTGAAAAGGATAAAAAGTTGAAAATGGGCTTTAAAAAATCGTTGTCTTACCATAATGTTGATGAAAGCTCCTGCTGATTGATGTTTTGTGGTTTTAGTTTTCTAATTTCCTTGGTGGTTGAAATGCATGTGGATTTTCGTATGAGAAATTCAATTTTTTTTTAAACTTTGTCAACAAAATTTCTTACCACACTGCACTGAGATGACGAATTTTGAAACTTGTATACTAGACTAGATAAACTTATCGTGTCCTTAAAATGTTTGACTATTGTTGTTGTAGTTGCTGTGGTGGTTTTGAAAATAATCTCACAGGTTAACTGTCCAGGATTGTCTGGTAATCTTCGCAGAAATCTTTTCAATGTAGTAGAACGACTTGTCAATAAATTCTTGGGGTTTTCCTGTATACGAACTTGTTTTAAATGTCACTTCTGAAGTTTTTAAATTGTCAACAAGAAATTTTGTAGATTGTCTATATTATAGTAATCCTTTTGAAATCTTCCCGAAAAAGATATCGTAATCAATAAGTGTGATACTGAGGTTGATCAGAGAGAAAAATTGCAAATGTACATATCTATATATATATATATATATGTGTGTATAATTTTATGTACAAAAACTCTTGAAAAACGTACAGACAGACAGATGGTTGCTTAGTTAGTTAGACGTTGTGCAAAAAAACATTCGGGGTGTGTGTTTGTCTGTATTTTCCTAAGAGTCTGGTATTCCCCGTTGTCTCCCTTTACTTTGTTTCAGTGTTATTTTGTATGATTTTAGCATAGGTTTATATACTTATATAATAGTATATGTATATACACTTCCGCTTTTATTTTCTGGAGGAGAGCAATGTAAGCACGTTTTCCCAACCAATTCTCACGCTTTTTACCCACTTACTCATTCATACTATGTAATCCACTCCCACTCACTTTTATTCGTGGAAATATCTGTGGACATTGGGTTTATAAAGAGTTCTTCTTCCTGGTTTTTCAAGTTGTGAACTTGCTTATTTTTTTGTTTGATTTATTTATTTAAAAGTCAACTTCATTTGCAAATATAGAAATGTTTTTTTCTTTAAATTTGTTTCTTTGATTTCGTTCTTTTTTTTAAACTTATACTACCCAACGTTTGTATTTGTTCGGGTTGTTTGTGTGAAGATACTTATTTTTCCGGGTGAATGCAAAATTATAATGAGATTGTCAAAGGATTATATTTTTCACTCACCAAATCCACTAAATTTTTTTTCTTCAAGAAATTGATTTTTTAGATCGTCTATAGGGCGTTCGCAATGAAAGCTTTATATTCACAGATTGTCGATGTAAAATAATGTAGGTACTTTTGTTTTTGTTTTTTTTTTTAAGATACGATAATAAATATTAATGACTTAATTTTTTAATATTATTTTAGTAATGATTTTTTTTTGCTGCAGAATAAGTGTAAAAATTCATGAAGATGTGAGTTTAAAATTTGTTTTGCACCCTCCGTTGTTGAAACTGTTGAATTCACTGTGTAACTTGATAAAGCGCTTTGAAAGCTTTGAAGGCGAAATAGTTTAGATGTTGGATAATAATGTAAGTTTTAAGAATTTTCACGTGTAAATTAATTAAATTAAGTTGTTTTTGAAGTAAATTCCTTGGGAGTATTTTGCATAGCAGAAGTAATCTTACGGTTGTAATTCCTATATGTCTCTGCTTATTTTTTACGTGAGTGTTAAGTTTCTTCCGCTTTTCTTCACGTTTTTCCCGGGGCTCCTAATACTTTATCTCCTCTGTTCTCCTCCTCCTCCTCTTTCCTCTATTTCTTCGTGTCTCTTTTCCCTTTTAGCTTCTTCGGCTTGACTTCTTGGCTGACTGAGGTTGAGAGTGAAATGAAATGTTTTAAACGTGGCAAGGTTTTTTCTGTTGCTGATACTGATGATGATGTTGCTGCTGCTGCTGCTTTACTTCTTCTTCTTCTCTTGCTCTCCTACTTTTAGTCTTTCCGTGCAAATTGTATGTGTGAGTGTTTGTGCTCGTGAGTAAGTAACGTTTTTTTTGTCCCGCTCTCTATAAATATAACCGATTTTTTTTCCTGTATTTTTTTTTCAAGATGCTTATTCTCATAAACTCTAGTCGTCGTCGTATTTTTCTTATGTATATATATATACAACGTTACTTGTCTTGTCTTCTGATGACGAGTTCCTCTTTCTCTGTACGTTTTCCTATTCTGTACTATTATATAATCTGCGTGGAGGAAATGTGAAGAACGTGGGTTACGAATTGTATGTATAATAATATTTTAGGGAATGTATAAGTATAGGGTAATTTCTGGTATTATGAGTATATAATATCTGTTACTCTATATTGTTACGTACGTATTATTGTGTGTGTACACTCGCTCTGTTATAATTTCCAATCTTGTCAGCAACAGCTGCGTCTCTCTATGTTTTGTATGTGTATGCAAAAAAATTGATGGTTACTTCTTCTTGAGTAAAATCCCTAGGTACTTGCAGATTCATTTTTTTTTGCTTTGGATTTAAAAAATGGGCTTGTACTTTTTTAAATGTCTGTTATAGCTCTCGGAGCTTTAGAGAGTTGTCACAATTCGGTTTTAAGGTTTGTTCGTTTGTACTTATACTATATGCAATTTTTGTCGTTCTTGTTGGTTTTTATTAAAAAATCTATCCATATAGACACACAGGCGGGATGGGTTTTTAACCTTTGGAGGTAATAGATAATGAGTTCTAGTTTTTTTGTCAGCTTCTCTGTCTCGTTTTATTACCGATTCGTAGTATTATCCTTATAGTTCTTCTCCTGGTCCTTCGTCTTTCTGATTTTAGTTGTCCTGATACTTTTTCTTTAGCTTGTCCGGATGCTTTGTCTATACAGCTTCACTCTATGCTTCTATTAGTTCTATTCCATGTGGTGGTGATGCTTCTCTGCAGATTCATTTTTTTTCTTCCACTATATGTACAGAATTGCTTATTAGACTTTGCCGGATGCCTTTTCTAATTCTTCTGGTTGTTCTTCCCGAGGAGATAATAGTACAAGGAGTCTAACAATATCCTCCTGTTTTTTGTGTGTCTCGAGAATGTTCAAGTGAGTGTGTGTGCTTTTATACTATTTTTAAATCACCAAGTTTAAAAGAAGACGAGAGGAAGAAGAGGATGTAAGAAATATAAGTATATTATTAGGTTTGTTGTTAAATTACATGAGCTGTTTTTTTGGATGTGATTTTTTGTAAGTCAGATAGGTATATTTATAAATGTGTATTTTTGGCTGTTTGGAAAAGCGTTGTTTTGGGTATGTGTGTGTGAAATTTCTTTTAAGTTAATGCTTTTTTACTGCTATAATGTGTGTCTTGACTATGGACAACGTGTCTACAGTGGGGCTGGAGTTGCTTCTCTATGGGTTCGGCTTCTTACTGTTAGCCTCCTGACTACTACTTACGATTAGCTTCGAGCCTGAAGAGTGACTGACTGACTGACTGACTGTCAGGAATGCTACTAGATATACACTACTAGAAACGTAAGTTGCACACAGGTCCTCGATTGTTTGCCGAGTGTGAGACAGTATCTTGTTCTCGCGAGTTTTCTACTAGCAATGTGGGTAGGTACTAGTAGTAGCTTTCTCTCTGCTTGTGTGTGTGTGTCTGTGTCGTTCTATCGCTGGTGTTTGTGTGTGAGTGACTGAGTGTTTCGTTTTCACGTTGTGAGTTTCCACTCGTCCTTCCTTCTTTGCTGTTGGTTCGGTTTGCTCGTTCCTTCCCAGGGCTTGTACCTCACCGCCGTGTACCTTCTACACCTTCGTTTATAGCTTTGGTATAAGTATACAAGTATATGGCATTATTATTCCGGAGTTCAAGGTATGACAGAGGTTTTTTTTTAAATAAAAATTTCGAGTTTTTCTATCCTTTAGAGTATACATTATACCTTATAGGATATAGTTTTTCTGGTCGGATAAGGTTTTTAAGGTCGTGTGGGGGTTTTAAAGATCTTATACTTGTATATATACCTTATTACAGTTATATACGGTTTTATTGTTATTATTCAATTGTTTTATTATTATTATTGTGACCAAAGACTTGGGTTTGACAATTGCTGAAATCTTTTGGGTCCAATTTTTACGGGACCTTCTTTTAGGAAGATGCAAGTTTTTTTTAACGAATTCAAAGTGAGATAGCGGGGCTCCTAGGTACCGGAGCTAAATGCTGGGTTTTCCGGGAATGAGAACGTTAGTTCTGAAGATAGAGAATGAAGGAGGCAGATATTCCTAAAATGCCGTTTAAGCTTTGAAGAGCCTTGAAATGCTTGTATTTAATAACGCCGTTTTAAAAGGAAAAATAAAGGGACAGGTGTATATGGTGTAGTCTTGTGTAACTAAAAAAATGTGGAGATGAGGTCCCATCATTATTTCGTAGCGAAGCAGGAGGGAAGTGGATAATTAGGAAGTTTTGTACTAGTATGTACGTATGTATATGTACATACATAGAAAGTTTCGATGAAAAGATTCGGAGTCTTTTTTTGGTGGTATCGAAGAGAAGATTTTTTTTATTTAAAAAGAAAAAAAAGTGTTGGGTGGTAGTTATAGTTGTGAGTCATTAAATTTTTCTTCTTTTGATTATACGTACTTACTACATGGGTGCATCGTGTCTTTTAAAAAAATCTGTTCTCTCTCTCTCTCTTTACAAGTTCTTCTTCCTACACAGTTTTTGTCTATTTATTTCTTTATCTTTTTATCTCCCGGGTATATTTTATAGGTGTAAGTATAAGTATTTGTTGCAGAAGGGCGTAATTTCATTTTCGAAAAAATATATCTCAATGCTCTTCTCTATTTTCTGAAGTGTATGATGCCCTTACGATGTACCTACTACTAATGTAGATACATATGAGTACATGTGTGAAGAGTATTGAAGTCTAAAAACTACATACCTACGTGAGGTATTAAAGTTGAGAAATCTCTGTTTGTGTGCGTGAAGTATTTAAATTTGTCAGTCGTGTGTGGGTTTTTGTAAAAGGTAGTTTTTGTTTCGCGGGTCTCCTGAACGATTTTATAGGATTGCCAGGGTTGGTCTTTAGTTGAGAGTTGTGTCATATTTTTCCTGACGTTATTATAGATGTGAGTTCATGTGTGCATTTACTGTTCCTGCAATCAGCTATGCATGCATTTCCAGTAATGCATATCCATGCATATAAATAAGTATAGGTATATGAATATTGAACTAAAGGAATGTTCCTGTTGCAGCAAATAAGTATGTATATGTATTTCTTATTTCTATTACCATATAAGTACCTTAGTATCTACACACATTAATGCAAATGAGCGTATCAGTGTATATGCATTTTAATGAATTCCATGAACTCCAGGTGCTCTGTATTTCACCATATGCTTTCACTCTTGAATTGATGAAGTTTTCTTGCATTAGTTCCTTTAGATATGACGACTTCATTTGTTATTGTAGTATTATTAATAACCACCCATATAGTCCTGGCAGTTTATAGTGTATTTTTTCTTTTTGGACATGTGAACTGATTTTGGTAAAACTATATACTTATATTATATATATCTCCATACTTGCTATATCATCGCTTTTGTTAATTTGCAGTATTGCGGTTGTTAATCTGGTCATGTTTCATGTCCAGACAACTGTTTTTTGTAATATTTTAGATTCTTGAAAAGGTTAACTAGGCATGGTGGCACCATATATGACATGTGCATTGCCTGCTTTATTTTCCTAACTACTATTTGTATATAAAATTACGACCACTTTATTTTATGGTTGTTAAAGCTACAGGGCTTTCAACATGCTTTGAATTTATTTCAATAGTATAGTTCCGTATGCATAATTTAGTGTGATTTTGTGATGTATGTATACCTTGTTTGTGGTAAAGGAATATTGTTTGTGTGCTATTAACTGGCCCTGTGGTTTGTGTTTCAACTTTTTTCATGTCTCAGGATCATTACGTAAGAACTTTGGCGGTTGTTGTAGGAGGTAGCATAGTGTTTATTGCTATTGCATGTACATATATTCTGGAACGTTAACTATGGTAGTAGTTTGTACTATATGCACATTGTAATAATATAGTTAGTTTGGTATTTTTATTAGGTAAAAGCTTATTATGTAGTGCCGTGTGGCTGGAGAATTATTGTTGCGACTGGAGTTTTTGTAAGTTGTGTGCATGTTCTTAAATGTTGGTGGTCAACGGGGGAATTGGAAAGTTATTAGGAACATTGTTTTGTTCTTTCCCTCGGATACCCTTATTCTGTTTCAGTTTTTATTTATTTATTTATTTACAAGTAGATTATATTTGTTCAATGGAGACAACTATTGGACAGGCAGACATAGGTAGGCCTAACAACAGACTTACCTATTATTACTTGGACGTATTAACAAGAAGCGTTGGAAAAATGGACAAAGCAAATGCTTGTTGTTGCGTTTAGCTGTATTCTTTGATGTATTGGGATAGGAGGACGGTAAGCAGATTATCCTTTTCCTATGCTCACAGTACTACATACAACAGGGTTTTTGTTTTGTCGTCCCTGTATCCCCCCATCCTTGCATGAGTTTGATCCTTTCTTCAAATTGGAAGTTTCAGTCGGATGTTGTAGGTTGTGTGGGTCTGGGTCTTATTATGTGATTGATGTCGTTTTCTTTGTGTTAATTTGAGCGGATTGATCGTTTTGTTCTATACAGATGCTTTAGTTTTTCAAAGTATAGTTTTTTTCTTTTCACCATGATTAATTCTATATTTATTTTCATATTTTTTGTCTTTTTTTTTTACTACGAAATATGTATTTTGTCACAGAAAATCATCCATGCTAACGTACTTGATAAGTATAATATATTGTAGGAATAAATAAGGATTTGGGAGAGAATGCATGTGTCCAAAATGCTCTTATGGTATTGTGCACGGTTATTTGTTTTGCCAAATGGCTTTTATTAGTCTGCACCTTCTACATATACTGCTCTTGCCGCCAGTCATTAATGAATTACCGAAGTCGAACTCTTATAGTCTTCTTATAGCTAGAACTGACTATGGTCGAGGTGCACATGCACATATACAATGGCTCATTTACTGTGGGCGGAGGGACATTGACGACAGGGAAAGTGTGTATACACTTGGGTTATAATTGTGAGTGACTGACTTGGGAATATGGAATATTAAAAGAAAATACATGTGCAGCAGTTCCAGAGGATATTGGTAATTATTTGTATATGAGCATAGTTACTATACATTATTACTACATGGGAAGGAAAGTTAGAAGATAGTTTGTTATATACTTATAGGCAGTTAAGGAATGTGTGTTACCAGTTTTTAACTATGGATTCCCACACACATCCACACAGTGAAAGCGAAGCTCCTAGCTAGGTCGTTTTAAATGAGAGACTCTTACTCGTTGGCTGTTTTGATATAATGGATGTTTGAGGTTTCGTTCTCTGTCTCTGTCTCTCTCTCACTCTCTGGCTTTCCGTCGCTGCACTCTTGAATGAGGAGACGAGAATTGAGCACTCGTGGTTGTGTGAGCATCTCTTAACTCTTATTAGTTAATAATATGTACGAATATTTACATTCCTGCATGTGCCCTGTGATCTTATATGTATAAGCATCAATGCAGATACGTTGTTTGATATACATAGTCAGCATATAGACATTCCTCATACATTCATTACTTGTCTAGTATTCTTTACTTTTAACTGCGTTGATAGAAACGACAGGGATCTACTTCTGCTGCAGGATTGTATGTATTCTTCAATATATATTGCTATTATTAGCTCCTGCCGATGGATTTTCATGTCGAATGTGGTGACAACTAACGGATACGTGTGTGCATATATATATATATATATAGATTGTCTTTACAGTATTAAATCATGGAAAAATTATCATATATGAATATATGCATCTATAATCAAGTATATGCATACTATATATTCTTCACTCTATTAAACTGGACTCTTTTTAGTTTATGTGTATGTGTGTGGTTATTGTTTGGGCCTATCCATTATAGATAGATGGAGACAAAAGACTTGGGATTATACAAATATTTGAGCTGCTTCCGTCATATCATGAAAAATGCATGGAGGAATATGATGTGTGTGTTGAAGTATGTGTGTATGTAGTGGACTATTTAACGGAAGCTTTTATATTATGCATATTGCGGAGAACAAGTGAAGTTTGGTTTGATTTGAATTCCTCTCTGTCAAGCTGCAGTATATATGTATATAAGTATATGTAGATGGATAGAATGTGTTGTTATAGTAAGTGTAAGGAATAAAGGACACATATACTTACTGTGTGCATCTACCTATAGGTATGTGTATTAATGTAAGAAAACATACCATGAGCATATACATTAGAGGGATTGGTTAAAAGGTTTAAATGAGCGACTGTGGCCTGTTTTCTCTGGCCTAATGGAAGCGTATTTTGTGCGTAATTATCATTCATTATATTCTAATGATAAATTGAAACATCCGAAGCGCCGTCCCCTCTTCATTCCGAACCCAATTGTGCAATTACTTGATGTTGAGGTCGTGAAAGCTATTTAATGTAATTTTAGGATACTTTAGCAGAGAGCAGACTTAATTATGTTTCTCTTTTACAACCACACAAAAGATGTGCAGTGAAACATTATATGATTATATTGAAACAACTTGATTAATATTATTCAAATAATTTGGTTATGGTAGTGTGTGTTGGGAAATGGGAATCTATCGGAAATAAATGGGGAAAGTCAGCAGGAAATTGATGAGATTATTTCCAAGGATCCCATCTCACTTGCTCTTCAATGTTATTATTTCGCTCCGCGGAATTATTCGCATCAACGCAACGCGGTTGGGTACTGGTGGAAGACTACTACTTCCTATTTGTTTAAACTCTCATCTTGTTTTTATCGATTTTTCCCCATTTTTTAAATAATTTTTTTCCGCGTATAAAAATGTAAAATAACTTCATAGTATGTATGAATAAGAATATTATTCAATAAATGTGTGTTTATATAAGGTATGGTACTATAATACATAATAATGTAATAACAACATCGGCATTTAGTTTTCTTTATTCTCGTGATATTGAATAAAATTTATATATGTTTCCTTTTGTACAGTACTACAGTAGTATTACATTATTATAGTGCATAATAATACATGCGTGAATATATGAGAAAGTACATGTATATAAGAAATCAGAGGTATGAGAAAGTAAGGACCTGTGGATTGTCAATATAGCTTGTCGGTAATACCTTTCTCCTCCTTGAAGTTGATTGACGGAGTGACGGACAAGTGCATTTCTTTCTTCTATCTTTCCACTTTCGATGGAAATCAGAATTTCTTGTTTCTCCATTCTACATACATGCACTGCCCTTTATTCCTACCTACTTGCCCATCCGTTTTCTCTCTTTTTTCTCCTCCTCACTATCTATGCCCTTCCATGTACATGCATGGAAGACTATTTTTACGAGGAATTTCGATCGAATTGGTTTTTTTTCTTTCAGTGTAATACAGTTGTGTTGTTTGGAATCCATTGAATTGAAATGAAAGGAATCGAACCAATTTAATTCTAATCTTGTTTATTTACTAGCTTTTTTTCATGCCGCCGTGCCAATCTGTCTTTCCATCTTCTGTATCTGTATACAGCTCTTGTGTCTATGTGGGAATTCCTGGAATTTCTTTGGCTACATGTGTCGTCGGAGTGGTGTGTGAATATTGCTTTTAGTTGTGGTCCAAATATGTAAAAGTATACATGCTAGACTATCTCGGTGAATTTATATTACCTTTTTTGGGAAATTCTGATTATCCCTGGTTCCGGATTTTTATTAAGGTGGAAAAGTCTTTTATTTAATACAAAACAGTTTCAAAGGAAGATATTTTGTTTGAAAAATTATTTTATATTTATGTTTACATATTGGTTGATTTGTTGTGTATTTTATTGGTCAAAGCTCGTGCACTTTGGCAAAAGAAAATTGAAAAATGTAATGAACTTCTGGTTAAACGGTATTAGTGTAGGCTGTTTAGTACATACTAAATAATTCATTGTGAGTGATTAGTAGGAGGATATAATGATCACAGCAGTAGAAAATGAGCGTCCCCTGCTCCTGTGATGATGGGCGTTGTGTAGTGTGTGTATAGTAGTGGGAAGTGTGTAATAAGTGTTCTCACAAGATATATTTGACTTTCATATCTATCTGACATTTATTGTATCCACGTACAGTTTAAAAACATATCAAGGGATAATTATATTGAGGAAATATTGGGTTTATGTGGATCGTTAATATTGCTACCGCTATGCTTATACATACAAAGCACTTTTTACTTTATAATATCTCTATTTTATGCTCTTATCGCTTGGGTTCTATTTTCTCGAGTCTTTTTCTTTTTTACACTTACGGATATTTGACATGACGAGAAAGAGAGAGAGAGGGAAAAATGCAATTTGAGAAGTTTGCTTAAGGAAAGGAGAAGTGTGGAGGGTTGTCATTAAGAATGAGTGAAGAAGGCTTGAGAATGTATTTATAGGTCAGTTTGTTCTTTCAAGTCAAGTGAACCTTAATGCGTTGATATACACCTACCTACCTATGTACAGTAGCATGAGCTTATTGTAAGTAGCTATATATGTATCCCCAAGGTAGTGCCATTAGAGTATTTTTTATGTATAAATGCTACTACTATTATACTATTACTGCTACTACTACTACAACAGCTATTGTAAGTAACGGTGCTTTGTGACATTTTGAATTCATTTCAATTTTCTTCCTACGTGGGCATACATACTTGTACATGCATTTTATTATGCTTATATGTACATACTAACTACCCTTATTGTGAATGTTAAAGTTAAAGCTCAAAGTTATTTTTTATTTCCCTATATGTACTCTGTATTATTGTACAGAACTGTACGGTTCAAAGGAAAATACATTGGGATTGTGTGTACTAACAATATGTGTGTAATATGGCTATGTATGCTTGGTAGGATTATTATTATACATACCTACATACATACATGCATAAGTCTAAATACCTTTTAGTGGATTGTAAATTTCTTGCCGTCTTTTGAACTTTTCTTCTTTTCCTTGTGCCTCATCTTATTCGTCCCGCCGTTTACTTTTGAACTCCTTCCTCGAAATCCTATTATGCTCATGCTACAGGAAAGAATTCATGTTGTTAATCTACTTAAGGGAAAGTGTGAAGAGAAATGAGACTTTTGCTGGGAAATTAAATCTTGTTTTGTCTATTGTTTTCGAAACAATAGACATGGGACATTTTCTCGAAGTAATTGTGTTAAAAAAGTAAGAAGAAGTTGTTATGTCTTAAAGGTGTAAGGAATATTTGAAGTTTTAAGTTGAAGACAAAATATAAATTTAAAGAGTTTTAGAATGCCTACTAGGCTGGAAACTTATATTATTGGATTTACTCTGCTGTTCAGTGTTAAAATTGTAGAAAGAGGGTGTGGGCTTTCGAGTCTTGAGAGTGAGTTAACGGGTGCTAAAAAGATTGACTTTTAGAGTGTCGAAGAAGAGCAGCTCCGTTTACTATACTTCCTACTCTACTATACTAAAATTCTTGGTTGATTCGTAGTAGGTACACAAATTTTTTGTTGTTGAGAATATAACGTGTTATAGATTCCTGTGACACATAATCAGCTGCTGGTTGAATTTTGTATTTGAGAGCTGAGGAAAGAATGGCAGCATCACTTTTCACCCTCTTCCAACCATTTACATGGCACTTGCTCCTCGGTGTCAAAAGCCTTTTCCACATTTTCTTGTCGATTTCCCTTTTGATTTAATGTGTTCGTATAAATTTTCTTCTATATGGGCGTCATGTAAATTTTAGTATGTATGTAGGGTACAAATTAGGCTTCTGTAGGCATATAAGTTTCTCATTTGACTATAGGCATGTACTGTTCTATTCTAGGAGTTAAATTTCGTGTTATGCAAAGATAGTCAAATGGTTGGTGGATTTTAAAGTTTACACAACAACTTCAACGCAAAATTGAATCGTGATTTATGCAAATTGTCACCGCATTCTAAACTCTTTAAGCTGAGATCAACATTCCCGAGTTTGATTATTCCCTTGGGTTGTCGGGGAGATGCTTTACGTTCGTACGCCTTAAGCCGTCAAAAGGTTATCAATATAATAATTATGGAGATCGCGGGCTACTTGGTGACATGCATGCAGGCAGCAGGGGTTTTGTAGAACGAGATATCCCAGTTGTGTATTACATATATTGTCATTTTCTGATTTTGTTGTAAATATGGAGTTGGATAGTTTGTGCGGATTTCTTTCTTATTGGAGTGTCAACTGACAATGGGGTGACGTGAAGCAGTAATAATATTATTGATATGATGATGACAAAGTTTTGCTGGAGTGGATTGTGAAAGAATGTATTTTCGTAGTTATTTGGAGGATGCTGTGTAGTATAGTGGAGGTTGAGAGAGAGACTTTGGTGATTTGTGACTTGAGGGGATTCCACATTATTATTAGATGTATTAGGTATGCTTTCAATTTTTGTGTATCTATACTTTGAAATGTATGCTAGCATATATACTTTCCCTTTAGACGTCTTTGTTAAAACTTAATATAAAGGATTGAAAAGTGTGTAAGTACTTTGATTGTATAGGTACTTTAAGTGTAGTGTATACATTCTTCCCAAGTTTTTATTGTTGTTGGTGTCACTTGCTTATGCTGTGAATGTCTCTTGTCAGCACAAAAAGGTTGGTGGCTGTCAGGTTGACATCCTTTACTTTTCTAGAAATGTTCATCGAGGCTTATTTCCAACCATTTTTCATTGAAGAAGAAATAAATAATCCCATGAGCATACAATACTATCCTTTCTTGTTTGCTATTTATCAAGTTTTGGGTAGTTTTGAAGTTGTAAGTAAATTGACAAAATGGTTTAATTTTCATGCGAATTTGTAAAAATAATCGTAATTTTATATTAAGAACTTATTACCAAATTAATTTTCAGTATTCACAATTAATTATTTTTTAAATTCTTGTTGCAGGTCAGATTGTCGGATCAATTACATTTGGATCTGGATCAAATTACATTTATTTGGAGTCGTCCATCGAAGGTTTTCATAGTTGGTAAGTCTTTTTTGTTATAATTTTTTTTATTTTTCGTATTAATCTCAAAATCTGCTTTAGACAAGTTAAAATATATTTTAAGGAATAAGTTGAATGTTTTTAGAAAAATTTAAATCAATTATAATTTAAAAATAATATAATTTAATCAGTTATTTGTAAAAAGTTATTTGTTTGAGGTACCTGGAGGGAGGTTGTTTACTCCATTGTTTTGTAATAGTGTGAATAGTAGCAGGGTTCCAAAAATAATTAATGTAATAACAGTTTAAAAAATTTTTGATTTCTGTGAAGTCTTCAGCCACTTCTGCTCTGAATTAATCATCATGAATTAAATCATAATATGAAAATAATAAATTAGATTGTCGAGTAATTGAGACTCTTGCACGCACGTGTTGACTTTTGTGTATAATAAATATGGAAGATTGCGGATTAGTTTTATATGCTATCCTGAAATGTTTCCAATCGAGTTTGCTTCCTCATTTCTTCTTCCTCCTATGTCTTCCGCACGTCAACTTCTTAATCTTGTGTTATATAGGACGACTCCAATGTTGACTTTCTTGTATTGCGTTTCGTTTTTAATGTCTGGTTCTGTGTATTATGCTTCGTTTGTGTACATATTTTGTATACTTACTTGTATTTATTAATACGTTGCAACTGCTTATTTCATATTGCACAGCGATTTTTAGATTGTGCTCGGAGTTTGTAGTAGTATATCTTTGGAAGCAGCTGATATTCGTGTTGATAATATAAATCTATGTGCAGTATGTCATCTCGGTTGTCGTAATAATAAATGGGAAGGGGTCCCTTGAGGAATTGCATTTTAGTAAATACACACTTCAGTTCCATGTTGTACTATTACGCATATATACATACCTTGTATAGGGTTTGTTGCCTATATATAAGAATCAAATGGTTTCACATGAGTAACTATATATCTATATCTATGTACGTAACATTCCATATGTCAGTCACTTAATGACATCTACGCTTTAGGTATACGCAATTTCCATATATGAATAGCTTGTTATTCCTATAGTACTTACATAAGTGTGGTGACAACTCCTATTAAGAATCGGTTAGGTTTCAGCCAACTTTGTGATGACATATTTGGCACGACGCTTATTATAGCTTATTTTTTTGTACCTTGGTTTGTGATATTACAGTTGTGGATGACATCATTTCTCCACTTGGGATTTTGTTTTTGACTGGATTTTGGCACACTCATACAGTATAGTGGTTGTGTTCAGTATGGACGTGTGATTTTGTACTTTCCTCTCTCTCTCTCTCTCTCGTTTGCTCGCTCTCGTTCTTTCTCCACGCTGCTGCTCGTGCAACTGTTGCATAGACATGAGAGCATCAGTATCATTGAACACTCTATACTTATACCCTTGTTTCTCTTTAAGATTGTACGAGTTGTGGTGTGTGAGTTTGGGTTTCGGTTTCTTTACCTGCTGATAATGATACTCAGGAGGAGTTGACTTGATATCCTGTGGATGATTTCCTATAGGATTAGTAGGACTTTGGCGGAAGGTTAATTCTTGTTCTTAGTCATGGTAACATACTTTTGTTATACTTAATATTTTTATTATTGCTATCTTCCTACTTCTCCATCTTCTCTTTTAGCTTCAATATTATTATTGATTTCAATTCAACTACTACATAGTTTGTTTGGTTACCTTAAAAAGCCCTTGCACCTTCAAGTATCCACTCACATATATTTTAGGTAAGCCATATGCGGCTAAAATACAAACTAAAAATAACTGCTTGGTCATTGATTTTTAAAGTTTGAAAGTTCTTTATTATTATAACCTTTCACTCTTCGCATCGTTCCGTCATTGTGGGTTGCGTAACAAAATGAGTAATAATTTGTACTTTCACGACTGTCATTTAGGCTCTGCATCGAGCGTAAATTATAAAAACATGTATAGTAAGGCGTTTTAATTCGTCGTTCATACTTTTGGTTGAGGTTATTTTAGTCATGCTATTTACATACAATCGTAAATGTCATATGCAGCAAAAAAAGACAAATTTCACACAAGTGTGTAAGAATAATAAAAAAAATGTTCATTTTTCTTCTCTTCCCATGTGTTGTGTTTGCTTGATAAGTTTGAAATTGTTGAAATATGTAGGTGGGACAGTTATTTTTGTACATAAATTGTTATTGTTTACTTCAAGTATTTTCTGCAAACTATTTACTTCCTAATATTTTGTCTTTCCGGACCATAATTTGAAGTAATGGGATTTTTTTTCGGAACTGACAAATTATTTGGGTGGGATTTATTCTAATGTCGGGAATGTAGTATACCCCATATGTATAGTTTGCTTATATTGCTC
The DNA here is from genome assembly GCA_034696945.1 of Lipothrix lubbocki. Lineage (NCBI taxonomy): Eukaryota > Metazoa > Arthropoda > Collembola > Symphypleona > Sminthuridae > Lipothrix > Lipothrix lubbocki. The sequence goes on from JAQGAK010000653.1 coordinate 59,579, forward strand.
TGTTTTTATATGTTCTGGTGCGTTAGAAGCAAAATGAATTCATATAATAGTTAGTTGTTACTGATTCGAGATTTAATCCTGGGCGCAATATCCCTGCTTATGCGTAAATAAATTATGACTAATATATCTCTTGGTGATTCTTGTCGTACATACATACATATATATATATGATATGTCAGTTCTACCAATTTTGTACTTAAAAAAAATACACATTTTTATCACGCGAACTTTAATGTGAGAAGATCAGACGTGAAAAGTTATAACGTAGGAGGAAGGACAGTGTAAATTTTTTATCAAATGCTGCGAGTTTATGCACAATGCGTCGTCTGTATTAAATAGATTGAATGTGTTTGAACTGTGAGAAGCGTAGTTTTTCGACGCTGAAATGGTGGTAATATTTTAGGAATTATTTCCAGCTGTAGTAAGTATGTATGTGTACCTTATATGTATTAATATACCAATCTGTGTACAGTTCAATTACATAGATGTTTGCGAGCATATTATCTCCTCTCTTCCTATGTAATTAATCTATATATAGTCTTATATTATTAGCGATATGTACCATCTCTTTGTATGTTTGAGCTCCGTTTCCTTTGTTCTGTCTCCCCTGCTTGTTTTTGACAGAATTCTATTCCGACGGTTTTTTTTCAGATGTAAGGAAATCCGCGGTTTTATAATAATGCGCATATACATACATAGAGATACTTTTGTGCATACCGACTTAGCATAGTAGATGCTTAAAACACCGGAGTATATGTAGAGATATTCTTATTATTATATGCACATAATATATACTTGCTCGTGAGTACTTCTGAGTTGGAATTTACGGTTGCTTTAGTTCATCCTATTTTATTTGACTCACAGGCTTGACATCTCCAGCAAGCTCCTTTTTTGATATTTGTCCAAAAATCCAACATGATTAATAATGACATTGATAAAGGGTAACTTATACGGCGTAGGTAATTATGTATGTAATTAAGGGCCTGATAAATGGAATCTTGCTGAAGCTGAGTTTGCTTTTTTACACGTATATATACATATCGCTCCTCGAGGTGCAAGATGTTATAACTCCAAATTCCTTAAATGCAAGATGTTATATCCACCATCATATTAATGCAAAATGTTATAACTCCAATGTTCCATTTAAAAAGCATTGGAACCGAAAACTTCTACCCAGAAGCATTTTAAAT
>JAQGAK010000654.1:0-60765 GCA_034696945.1 Lipothrix lubbocki
CTTATTTTATTACTTATTTTATTACTTATTTTATTACTTATTTTATTACTTATTTTATCATTTATTTTATTTTAATAAAAAATGGATTCACAAACGTTTTAATGGCTGGCAACCACTTCACAAGTCTTCCATCTACCAACGGAGGGAAAGAAGTACAAACGCACTGGCGGGTTCCAAAGCGGTTTTTGTATTTTTTGCACTGTGAATATTCCATTCGCCTATTACAAAACCATTGGACGATCCACTTCCCATCTCAGCTCACATGTGAGTTGCTCCTTTGCCCCGCCGTTACACTTCTTTATCGTCATGAATTCTAAACGACAAAAATCGTCAAAAGCAAAATTAATACCCAAACGTCCATGAAGGAAGGAGAAGCATTGACTGAAGAACATATATATTACACACAATTTAAATACGGACATAATTATTGTTATTTCTAATTAGTAACAGTCATAGTTAATTTAATAATTAATCTTAATAATAACTTTCTTCCCACTTTGCTTTAATCTTCAACTGAAATTACTACAATTTTAATTGTAAATAGCGATTTTTTATATCTCTTCACCGGAGTTGACCGGTTTCCCGGTACGGTAAACCATGGACTCGTCAATTGATTCTGCCATATCCCCCGTCCCGAGTGTAAGTTATGAATTCCATTTTTGATGATTTATAGGTTTTTATTTGTATTAAGTATATTCTAGTAAATTTTACTAAAATGATTACATGCATGTCATGACATGTGAACATTGTTTGATCAGGGTGTTGATTAGGTCGTTGCATTTATATATTATGGATTGTCTTGTTGATTGACCTGGTGATTTTTATACTTTTTAGATTTTGCTGGACAGAGTCCTTACAGCAGTTGTGTTTGCCCTGATGATACATTATGGGCTATTCTACTCCCTGCAATTACTCTTTGACTGTTACCACATTTTCTTCCGATTTGACTTCCCTCAACTCGGATTTTGGAGACTGATAAAGCATCCGTTCCAGTTTGTTGTCACCACGGTGATGTCATTAGGATGGATATATTTGTGTGTCGGGGTGGGATGCCTTACTTGGATTAGTTATCGGAGATTACAATGTAAGATTCGCCAATAACAATATTATTATCCAGAAACATAATCATAATTGTTTCTGAATAGCAATTATTGAATTAAAGTCATTGTAACAAAGGTATTACTGTCGTTATGTTATTGAGGATAATTATTGTGTTCTTTGGATTCTGTAGGGATTAAGGCGTACAGGAAGAAAAGAGACTGGAAATTGCGGCTTAGTAACTTCTCCTACGGCATTGCGTACTATTTCATTGGAATGTTACTTGCTAGCACCTATCTGAGATTCATGAACCGGAAAAATTATGATCCGTCGTAAGCTGTTTGATTGATTATTATATCTTTTTTGTAGTTGACAATATTTGATCATGCATATTTACATTTGTTCCTCTCTCCATAATATTGTTTCTATTTGTCATTGATCTCAGGTCAAGCGGTGTAGATCAGCGGTATTCTTTCGTCCTGCAAAGCTGCGGAATTGTATCAACGTACTTTTATATAAACTTCTTGTCTACCTATGATTATTTGATGAAGTTCCCTCTGATTGAAACTTCCGCCTTACTGCGGTTACGAGGAATTGTATTACCTGTGCTGAAGGAAGCAGGCAGGCTATCTGTTCACGTGACTTTGCTGTCATATTTTGTCAATCTAATTGCTGGTGGGTACTTTACAAATTTAAGAGATCATTAATAACCAAAAGGGTTTGAAATTGAAATTCTTATTATTTGCTACAGGGGATTTCTTTCACACTTTGATTTGTATTTTTACCACGGGTGGTCTGAATATTTCCGAAAATGGTCAGCTCTCTTCCATCACAAACTATTTTGATTTGGAATTGTTATTTGTGGTGGTCCTGAGCCAGTTATTGGTGGCGTTTACATTAAAATCGCTCTGGTTGACCATGGAAGCCATAATAACCAAAGTAATTGTAAAATTGAACATAATAATTCAATCTTCTTCTCTGTATTGTAGTGTGAAATTGCTTAACTAACTATTTTGTTTATCTGTTCCTATTTAGCGAGTCAAATTTCGAATTGGAGATCAAGTTCCTGGCGTAAGTAGCATTGGGCTGCGTGAAATGTTGGTTTCTAAAAATGCCTACCTTAAAAAATTAGCGTACTATGACCTAAAACTACTCACTGAGTACGACGAAAATAGGATGTTGAATCTGTTCACTTTAAGCCACCCAGGTAAAGAGATCGTTTGAATGTATTAATGCGTTATCCCTGCTTCACCAAATAATTACTAGCCACCCATTTGTAACACGATTGTAATGTTTATGTGTAATGGAATTACTGTGTGGGAAAAACATACATTTCCAGAGAACTAACGTGGAACTATATTTCAGGGGGATTTCCAAAGGTCTGGAGCACTGTCAGTAGAGCTTGTCTGGATCAGATTCAAAAATTAACTAATGATTTGACGTCCTACTTGAACGCTGCTGACGATGAGCGAAAAAAGAAGGAAACAGCATCTTTGGATAAAATTACTCAAGGATTAGTAGGTCCACGTGCTAATTTTATGACATCTTCTAATGAGTTAGGGACGGGTGTCAAGTTGCGGTCTCGGTTTGGTGTTACTACAATGAGGAACCTGCACCTGCAGTAATATTTTATTGAAATTTTCTGAACACCCACTTTCTCTTTTATGCTAAATGCCATTTTCTAAAACTATACTGACTCTAATAAATACTTGTATGTATATAGAAATGGTGCTGACATGAAACACGTGGAGGACGGTAGAAACGGCTTTTATGCTGAATTTTTTGGAAATCCGTTTGCTCCTGTAATTAATATGGTGAAATCTGTCTATGAACTGGTAATTGGACACCTTATTTGGTTTTAAAATATACTACATAAATAATAATTCATAGTCTAACTAACTGACTTATATTTATGTTTTACAGGTTTCAAACTATGCTTGGAAATTTCTTTCTGTTTTAAACCTACTGAAATACTTCAAGGAAAGTTCTGAAACCGATGTTGCGAGTTTATTTGCCGATCAGGAAACCACCGTGTGGGCAATAAATGCTCTAGCTGATGTAGTAGTGGCATCTACTAAAATAGATTCCAAAGGAGTCGTACAACCTGACATTTGTACTATTTTGACATCGCTGATCGATTTATCCAACGTAAGTTGTTAAACTTTATGACCGTATACTTCCATTTTGACTGATTTGTAAAAGTACATTAACTTATTATTACAGGCACTTGATGATCTTCGTGCTCTTAAAGATGGTGGGCGAGCGGAGTTATTTCCACGGGGCAGTGACCTGAAATTATTGGTCCCGAGGTCAAGTGTTAGAGCATTGATTCAAGATGTGCGAAAGCCTTTGAAAAATGAAATTATACGCATACACTTGAAATTTCATAATTTTTACGAGTAAGGGATGCACTAAATTACTTTCACTTACAAGAATATAGAGAATGTCAATTTAAATTAATAAATAATTGTCTAATAACAGTATAATCAACCTTCCGCCGTCTTACGAACACAAGCTTCAGCAGCTAATGTACTGGGATTGAGGCGGGCGAGTCAAAACCAGTGGATCTCAATATCCTGCAAAGGAACAATTTACGTTTTCAAAATAACTGAGCAATGGTATTTTCCTTCGTGTGGTTCACACAGTGGATTATTATTTTTCAACTTGTCATAGTGTGATACCCGTTTGGAAAATGCTGGGACGAATCTTAATTTTTCGAATAAGTTTGAGACTTAAGACACTCTTAATGAGAGAGAACTAAGGCCAATGTAGCTAATCTAAGGCTTCCCGGTTTAAGATTTTTGTGTGTACTTATTGAGGAAAGTATGTATAACCAATAAAAATTATAATGCAAATGTAAACTTTTTTGGTGTAATCGTTTAAATTAATGTTAGTTTATATTTTATAGTATATGAATATTAATTAAAATGACCCATGTTCTTGACTAGCTTTAATTTGCCGGTTTCATATCTTCAATGGGGTATATTGCTTAAATTATTTATCGTTATGAAATTACATATCGAAATAGCACATGTACGCCAATCAGTAGAATAATGAACTAATTTAAATCACTATTCAAATTATTACCAAAATTTTATACACAACAAAACGTTCCCAAATATTAGATTTAGATCCTATAATGTAGGAGATCAAAGCTGTCATGGTCTGTTGTACTTGCTGATCACGAGAAGAAAGCGGTTGAGTTATTAAGTGGGAGAAATTACAAGGTTACCGAAGCATGTCAGTAGAGCTTTAAATTACCTGTACATACATAAATATAAGTCTGGTTTTCCCAGAGGTGAACATGTATTCCAGACAAATACCTAGTTCCATTTATTCAAACGGTACTTCATTAGTTAAACTTTTGCCATTGAGACGACCCCTTGGTAAAAATTCGGAATTGAACACAATTTTTCATGCAGATCTTACTTGCTTATAATATAGAAATAAATGAGGAGCTTATCGCTGAGGGACAGTTTTCGGAGTATATTATACAGTTCACACAAAAGGATGCGTACCGCTTAGCCCCGGGAGGTCTCCGTATTTTAATCTCCCCGGCATCAACTCCTCTGCAAAGCTATGCTTTAGTTAAGTCCCCTAAACTCAGGTAAGTCAATAGCTCTATGCTTGAAGGTTTCACATCCGACGGAGTATGAACACCCGCTTGTCATCGCTTGCCCGCACTCACCTTCATCCTCATCGTTTTTCTCTTCCGCAAACGTTGAGTAAAAAGTATAAACATTCAGAACCCTAATATTATATCTGTCATTTGCTGTTCATCTTGAGTATCACAATCACGTCTCTTGTTCTGCAATACAATTTCAGAAGTATTTCAGTCGCACATCTACTCTGTAATTACTAGCTTAGAACCATTCTATAATATTTGTTGTTTTAATTACAATTTAAATACTTTCCCTTTCATCTTTCTGTTACACCTGTGAGCATTTCTTTAAAATCTTTTCTATAATATTTTTAGTTATTTTTAAGCAATAAATATCAAAATTCAACTTCTATAGAAGTGGTGAAAAATTTCTACCGAATTACAGAACAAATCAAATACCAAATAAATGAAAAGCTTAAGAAGTCTACTCTCTTTCCATTTCCCACTCAGTTTTCGGAATATTTTCTTGGCTTTAAAATTAACTGATTGATGTAATTATACCACAGTGTATTTATTTACAGGAAGTGTAAGGTTAGCATTTCCCCATACAAATTGCATTGCATCATTGCATGTACTAAAACTAGCATACACGATTTTTATTAAATAAACTTGACGAGATGTGCCAGAAATATGAATACGTACGGAGAGTGTAATAAATTATCAGTGTTTCAAAGACCAACGCAGGCCCGTGTTATAGAAAGCTATCAAACTAGCCGCCCGTGTATTTCCACTGTTGAAGAATATAGTGATTAAAAATATCTTGTAATAAATTTCGAGAAAGTACGTGAAGTGGAATGATGACAAGTATAATATTGAAACCACACTCGACTCCAGCCACGTTATTGTGGTTAGAATCCAATTATGAACCTGTGGAAGGTGTCTGCATTCCAAGAAACGCCATGTATAATCAGGTAATAATATATGTTATGTAATAGTGAAATAATTTTTTAAAATTTTCAGTTGGATTCAAAATAATGTCTGCTCACAAAATCTTGAGGCGTAAGGTATTAGGTACATATAATCAAGGTCCCTGAAGGTGGTTACAGCAATGTAATTGAAGGCTTGACAATAACGCAGGATCGTTAATTAAGCACGTATTCCAATTATTAAAAAATGTTTAAAATAATATTTTTGTTTGATGGCTGTTAGTATGGTATACCTACTCAAGTACCTATCTAGAAGTTGCGTTAGGTACTTACTTAATTTTTTTAGTTAGTACATACTTAATACATCTTAAACTTGAATTTGAAATTTATGGGGCACAGAGAGACAACAAGCACAATACAGCACCTGTTTCACTATACGAAAACTAATGAAATATTTAAAATACATTTCCACTGATTTTTAAATATTTCGTAAAATTAAGGGATATGAAATTATGTAATTAATTTATAAGAAAGTTTTAATTAAAATTAAGCACAATTTTGAATTATTATATTTTTAGTATGTGGAGTTCTGCAGATCACACAGAATGACGCCCGTTAACGCCGGTAAGGAATACGGAATATTAATTTAATTGCTTTAAAACTAAAGAACGTTGATAATAATGAGTCATAATTATTTTCACGTTATAAACTGACAATGAGCTAAATATATGAATTTATGGTTAACCCACATGATAAATTCCCCCGTAGTAATTATTACCATTTGAAGTTGTGCTAAAGCAGTTTCTGTGGTTCATGTTCCATGCAGCAAGTTTTGGAAAGGTAAGCAGATGCCATTTATAATATGTAGGTGCTTTAGGAAGTATTCCTAATAAAACAATGCATATTTTAATAAGATTACGTGTGTTATACGTGGGAGGAGAAAGCTTACTATAATACTACATAATAAGTAATAATAATAAAAAATCTATTGGCATCCATCATTTCTGGCTACTTTCAATCAAGTTTTAGTTTAAAAGACAAACTTTCCGTTATGAAAAGTGGAAACTTCAGACTGAATATTAAAATTTTAATTTGGATTTAATTTAAATTGGTATGTAATTGGTAATGTAACAACTGGGGCTCCCATGCTCTATGCAGCTATATAAACATTTTGACTGTGTATAGATAATAAGGCAGAAGTTTCCTGGGTTGACAACGAGAAGACTGGGAACACGTGGACAGTCCAGGTATCATTATTACGGTTTGGCCGTCAAATCCAATGTTGATCTGTACGCTCGACCGAATTCCACACGCCAAGGGTAAGTTGTTTTCAAAAGAACTGTCACTGCATATACTTTTTATAAAACAGCTTTTATCCCTGTGGTCCATTATGCATGAATCTAACATTGTGCATACACACGTATTCATTATATTTACTTGCACTGGTAAACAAATACCAGGAAGATGTTCATCCAATGCGTAAGTCTGAATCTCACTCCAGTACCATAATTGACTACATATATAGTATGTATGTATACATATAATAATATGTTTATATATAGTGTAATCATATATATTGAACCTCCGGTGCCTTCAGTCGCCGGTGAAGTCTTTTATACTGAAACAAATATGTTTTGCCTTCAAACTGGAGAAGATTGGCATCTCCATGGAGATGGACGAGGTCTTCCAGGTTCTTGGGCTGCAAATCTAATATCAATTTAAGTATTCCACAAAAACTGTCAATTTTATTATTGGGTCTCGTGTGTGAAGCCTTTGTGTGTACAATTTTCCAGTAACGATTTATTTTTAAAAAATCTTGTTGCTGTTGACATCGTGGTTTAAGTAGCACAATTCCTTCAGCATAAGTCATGTATCCGAATAAATGTTCACGTTGAAATTGGTTAAATAGCATAATAAAATGTATCAGATGTTAGGTTTCAGCAGCGTTGATACATTGCAATTATTGGAATGACATATAAAGGAGTTGAAAAAAATGTTTTATTTATTTGTGTTACATGTAGAGAGCCAAAGTGAAATGGTTATTTTGACGCTGTACAGGCATTGTTCTAAACTCAAGAATCCCCTTTCGTACCAATTGCCCGTTTGCTATAAACATAGTGAACAGTCGTTATTCGTAATGTAACATGCATACATTTTTTTATAAATTATATATAATATTATGCCTTCGACTCTTGCAGGTGGACTGAAACCGAATCGGAGCAATTGTGCTCTACGCAACGGGTAATAATATCCTTTTCCTTGCCTTAAACAACTACTGTGATGCAAACAAATTGTAGAAATTGACACCGCAGAAACTATTAAAATCAAATGTTGAATGTTTTCTTATGCAGGCGCAAAACCGTTCCTCCATTCCCAATCCGTTATTCAGTCTACCCACTGATGACATCCTTATTGACCTCCCCAATCATGTGTCCCCTGGTGGGGCTGCTACCATTCACATAATGTATACGTTGCATTGTCGGCAATTAATTGACTATTCTGTTCATTTTCAAGTCAAAGAGGTAATCTTTCAGTTTTGAATACAAACAGCTTGATTATTTCTTGTACGGTGTGTAAACCCTAATGCAAATATGTACTGTAAAAGGGAGAATCTAAAACCTAACCCGAGCCTTAGTTTTTTAAACTTTTTATCATTAGCTGTATTATGATTTTATTTATTGCCACTATATGACATTCTCATTCTCATCCTGGTGACAGGTTAAAGAATACTTGAGCCATTTTTGGGAAGGTTTCCCAGCTCATCTGATGCCATTATTAGAAAATAATTCCATTGCAAGTCTAATTGGCGTTTGCGACTTTGTCACTTACCGTGCCATCACACATTCTATCATGCCGTGTGTTATTTTGGTAATGGACTGATATAAAATCTTAAAAACGTTTGACATTCTGAAATCTTTCAAATAAATTGACCTGCATCTTTTGCTAAGTTGAATTTTATTTTATATTATTTAATAAACGTAAGTACTTTAATAATGAAAACAATAGGAGGAAGTTCCGTTGAGAAGAGCAGAAGATGCTATTCATTTAGCTGAATGTATATTAAATGGATTAGTGGGGCCACTTGCGAACGTCCCATCAGTACTTCGCCGTCTAAAATTGCATGGTAAAGATTTCAAATTGAAAACTTGTTTGGTTTAGTAAATAATTTGACTTATTCACACCATGTTATAGAGCCTTGTTGCATGTACTTGAATGCTAACAAAATAATGTAAAGTTCAAACAGTTGTATGAATTTACAATTTCAACAGCGGCAAGAACACTGGTCCATTCAATGAGAAGACAAGTCTCATTGAATCATCTCTGTAGTAACTTGAGAATTATGCTTGGATCCGAGATTCATGTCAAACAAATGATAACTGACTGGGAGCATCTGGACATGCAGTTTGTTGCTGACGAAGTCCTTTTCTCCGTTGGGGAATATAAAGTGAATTATGTTGCCAAAATCATCATATCATGTAATTACATAATTATTATGTAACATCCGAATGTCATTAGTACGTACGTAACTGTACAAGAATTAAATGGCAACCGGCGAAAGTATTTTGATTTTGAGTATCTACATATTATTTTAGACTGCAAAGAATTAGAAAAATTACTCAGACAACATCCACAGCTGTCGAATTTTGGAGATTGGATGAAAGAACTTGTGGAGAGATGCATTACTAGCCATTTCGAACTAAACATCCCGGATGGAGACATGTTTAAAAGCTTTGCTTGTCATTTTATACTTATTTGGTCTTCAATTGGAACACGAATTTTGCGAGAGCTGACTCTACTTGGAACTCCCTGCTTTGGTAAGTAATTATTAGGTTATTTGCAGTTCATGGCTACTTGCATAAAACGGAATTATTCCAATTTTGCTATTAAAAAGCAAAGATCGGTATGTTTGCAAGGCTTTTTAATTGTAAGCACGGAGTAATGAATCGGAAACGATTCTATAGATCATCTAAGTCAGCTTTGTCCGTTTGGTATACAATGATCCATAGTAATGATGTCATTACAGGTACTTTCCACCTATTGTATGTCATGCTAACGGATTATGGTGCTCAATTGGTTGAATCCCTTATTGTGGAAGATAGAATTCATCGACTGACCAAGAACATTGCCACTGGTAATCCACCGGACAGCAGTGACTTTGATGCAGGGACTCTATGTGATGGTACTTTAGTTTAAATATGTCACCTGTGTCTCAAAACTCATCTGTAGGAGGTCGGAACTATTGGAAGCTGGAAAATTGTGCTTATTAATCTTGAACGTTATTGTAATGATTGTAAGCGGATATGCTTCCACTCTTTTAGTTTGTACTCAAGGATGAAGTGCATTTAATGCTTTATGTTTGTCCCTTTAATATGAGAATGAGCATTTGAAGGATTGCTCTACACAACTTCCAGCTCATCAACAGTTAAAATCAATAGTAAAAACGAGTTAATTAACTGGTTTTGAACCTTTCCAGCTCAATGCCCTTGTAAAGTCACGTATCGCAAGGATGAGCCAAAGCCCCATGACATGAGCATACCAATTCAATCATCACTGGCATCCCCAAACTTCCCGAACCAAGGTGGGGACATAGTTTCTGACTCGTGCCCTAACTTCTTTCCGGATTCTCGTTATGAAATCAGTGGAGGTATGTACCCATATTGAAAACTTGAAATATTGATATGATTCAGCTACGCGCATAGATGCCTCATTCTAGTGTAAATAAACTTAAATGAGAGTTGGATATGCAAAAGTTTCTTTCCGGATTACATAATTAGTATAATATGTTGTTCAAGTCAAATTATGGTATGTATATCAATATTATTTACAGAATTTGAAAAGTCATGGAAATCGTATTTAACGTGTATTTATATGAGACACTAAATTAAATTTGTAGTGAAATGCAATGCTAATTCAATAAGTATGATATTATGATATGATTATAGAAAGCGATAATTACGTCATTTGCTAACACCTCGCTTGTCAAAGTTAAATGAATACAATACAAGTATAAGCATAATTCAGAACATCTGGAGAAAGCGAACAAAGTTGCTCATAGCAATGCTTACTTATACTTACTTCAGTGAAACACTTTTTATCACTTTCCCCCTTTTCTTATCTTCGTATTAGTACACCCCGCTTGTATACAGTTGCAAGTTCAACTTTATACTTACATTAAGAGCACAGGGAATGTTTTAAAGAAATAGAGATATCAAAAATTATATGCATATAATGGAACATACTGCGACTTCATATATGTAGTTACAGTGATTAAAGTCGTATGCAGGGGTAACTATTGTCATTGAACATAAAACATACGCCGCTATAACCCGTATATTCACGCACTTTCTTTTGTACGTTTGTAAAGCCACAGGGAGATACTCTCATCAGGAACATTCGGACTATTCAAGCTTCCCTTATTGTCAACCGGCTAATGGACTGGATTTCTGCAACCCCACTCCACACCTGATTTGTAGACCTTCTTGCTCCTACCAGGTAACATCGGCATCTTTGTGCTTTCTTGTTTGTAGCAATAATTGTGTTTTAATAAGCTTTTGATCCACCCTTCTTATGGCGCATAAGAATAAGTTCAATAGTTTTCACTTATAATTGCTGAAAATTAACAAGCATATACTACGTGATTTGCATTTTTTGCTCATGTAGATTAATAAAATTAATTTAGCTAATTAGGAAATTAGGGTTCATGCAATTTCTCCACTCTAAAAGTTTGTCTCTAAATGTTTATCCCACAGCTGATACATGATAGTATCTGTAGTTATTAATGTTGTATAGAGTTTTGAAAACTGTTTAGGTAACTGACAGTCCTTAATCCTTATGTAGTTTGTAACCCATTAATAATATCTGTTTTCCACAGAAAAGCGCAAATCAGAGGTTTTCGTTTCCACTGATCATCTTGGATGATGTTCAGTGCATTTATTCCACCTCTATTCATCTTGTCTAATTAAATCATGAGCTCAAATGGCTGTTGCCAAGTAACAAGTGGTACTCCTTTTATTGCCCTTCTAGAAAATGAGTCAAAGAGAGTCTGGAGAAGTATAAATACTTCCTCCTTGAGAGAACCTACACGCTTTCTTCTGGTTGGAAGCTTGTCTATAGTCTATCTTATATGTCACTTCTCTCTCGTCTCGAAAGCTTCTGTCTCTCGAGACAAGTTAGTACTTATGTATATAGTTGCAGCAGTTGTACGATAAATAACAATGTTGATTTTTCCTGGAACATGTTGGAGTGATGCTGGATAATAGAGCGGCTCTTATAGAAATATGATACGGGATGTCGAAGGACTGCCGAACCGGATAACTGTATCTACTGCCCTGTCAGTCTGTAATATTCTACTTGATTTTGTTCGTAGGATGCCACCTACAACAACGGTAGTCATGAATTTGTCAGAAATCCCTCAAGCTTCCCTCTAAAAACTGACACCAAGGTTATGTCAACCATTCTAAGTCCACTGGATACTCAACCACTCTCACAGACAACAAGCGCCCCCATTAATGTACCGGATTCACAAGCTTTGTATGGCTCTCAAGGAAGCTATGGTTTGGGAAGTAGTGGTAACTGCTATTATATGGTTTCCACCTCACTGTCAGGAGGGCATTGTTATGACAACGCTGATGGTTCCAGTACCACTTTTGGTCTTGATCCGAGTCAATTCTAAAGTACAACATCTGACATGAATATTGCTGAAAAATTGGTTGTTGATATTATTAACTCATGTCAACATTTATTACAGACGTATCTTTTTACAACTTTGTAACTCATCCCGCTGAGGCTACAGTTAATGAGGTATATAATTTAAAATTTGTTTGTCCAAGACACAGGTAAAGCCTAAGATAATAATGTATAAATATTATAAATAATAAAAATTGTATAATTATAAATAATGATGTGTCAAATACATGTAACATAATAGAGTATTCCAAAAAATAAATATTGTCAAGTCCCAGCAGTTCTAAGGAAACTATGTATACCAATATATTAGGTATGAACAGTTTTAAAAACATCCTGGCAGGATGCTTGGGATCCTAAATCTAAAGATTACACGAGCACCCATAATTCTTACGTAAATAGATCTTTAGAAAAATAATCTTATTATAGATGGATCAGATCGTTGTAACCATGAAAGCGTTATTGTTCACTGAATAGAAAATTTTCAGTAATAAAATATTCCCCCTTCATACACAAAATGGATAAGCATACTAATATCCACTTACTATGCTATATTTGCAAAAATGCAAGTGGATGAAAATGAATCTGTGTAACTGGATTCGTAAAATATTTGGATTTCTTCAACCCTCCTCCCTTCATTCTTAAGTAACGACCCAGGGCAAAGAATTTGTAAAAAATGTCATTCATTGTGTATGTAGTAAATTAGATAATCCAAGCATAAAAACACAGATCAAGTTGCAGATTTGAATGATTTTGAATGTCAGTATAAATTTAAGTAGGTCGTGTAACTGAGCAGTTATAGTGTGAGGATTTTTGTGCCATTAGCAGTGCAATCATATCTTGTATATTATACTTACTTAGGTACACATATTGCATAATCATGCTGGATATATAGATTACTCTCTGTTGTCATCTTGGCCCACACCAGTGCGTATTTCCATGACATGACTTCATCGTACTTTTATATTGTGTATATGGACGGGTGACAATTTAAATGTCTCATGTCATAAGAGAATTCAAATTCAGTTTGTGACATCCTATACACTTGAGAATAAGTAATAATTATATATTAATATTTATTATTAGCACTTATCGCTGACTGTTCTTGAAGCCGGCGTATTTTGCTGACTATGCTCATGGCATGATGAATGGATTACGACGAAATAGATGCGGTTTTAAAATATTTTATAGTCAAATACATATGAAGTAAAGTAGAAACATGGTATGATCCAATGGTAATTCATACTATTATTACCGTTCTTGAACCTGGGAACAAATATTTTTTATGGGCTTCCGATTTCAGGAAGGGTAAAAAGTCTTCCCTTTCCGTGTCGATTGACAGCTCTACAAACAATAATTTATTGCCACGTGTATATAAGTATCTACAATATATATATTATGTATACTGTGGCTTCATTTCATGATCATCTTAATTTCGCAACACTAAATAAGACCTGTACACAGCAGAAATTTCAGCAGTTTTTTACAGTCACTAATATACAATCGAGCGAATGTGGCTTCATTTGCCAAGCAAATTAAATACCTATTTATTATGTGCAAATATATTATAATTATAAGTATACTAAAGTCGGTACTGAATATAATTTTCAAAATTAGCTAAAGTTGCAACCTTTCTTAGTATTGCTCATCAACCCTGGACGGACTTTTCTCGAAAATACTTTCTAATCCATCAATTACATACATAGTTGCTGGAAGTATTTATTTGAGCACACACAACTTTACGAGTTACTTAAGTAAGTTAATCTTTAGATAGCTTGTTTTGCAATTAGAAAGTTCATTGTCCATGTCGCATGCTTAGAAATTACTTGCAGTTAATTACACCGAGTAATTGCGGTGGTGTCACTTGGTATAATGAAGCAGTAATTAGCTCAATAACTTTTTACTCTGATCGTGAGTGAGCCATGAGAACTGCAAGTTCTGCGACAAGAGTCAAGTGGAAGAGGTTTGACGATCTGTAGAAATGTAGGGCCTGTGTAGTGTATTTATACACAAAAGCAACTATATACTGGAACAAAAATCATAAGCCTCACATGTGTACTGCCAAATCTTGGTGTCATTATGGAATTTAAGAAATAAGTTTGCATTTGCAAGCAAGCTTCTCCAGGAACTGGCTCATTTGAATAAGCTCTTATTCTCACACGCAACAAGTTCAACCGGAATATCTCAATTCCCATCCCCAACAGTAAGTAATAATCAATTTCTTATTATTCAAAATTACATTTTGTAAACTTAATTTTATAGGTTTATGTTCTTTTGTATCAGTCTCACTCTTACGAGACTCTCACATGTGAGTAATCAGGAGCTGTTAATAATTAGCTACTTCACTAAATTTTAGTTTGGCAAGAATAGGAGATCATTCTAATATGTACATGTTTTTCTTCTTATTTATTATTGTATATTTGTATCCTATAATTTTGGTAATAAAAAAAACTTTAAAAGGATAGATGAATCCTCAGTGAAAGCAGAACTAATTAGAAACTATATTATTTTCAGAGCAGAGAAATGTTAGCGATTTCCAAGCAAGTTCATCCTGGAATTCAGGTAAATATTACCCGCGGCGGATCTTCCCAGAGTCAACCGCCACCTCGGGACCCTGATATTCAACAAAAACTTCGGGAGAAACAGCAAAGGTGAGGATAAACCATATTTTCTTTTTACAGTAAATTAGTATTTTGTAAAAAAATATGTCTTGAATGATTGTACTGTTTAGCATGTTCAGTTGGAAGTTGGCTTAAAATAATGTGCATAGATATAAATACAACATATTATGTGTCCAACTGCATTGTTAACAAAAGTGAAAGCAGTTCAAATAAAGTTTTCACCAATAATTTCGGAATCTGAAAAACTATAACTTTAGACTATCAACGATGTTTCAAGATTCTACGTATATGAACAAGCCTGCTTACTTTTTGAATTTTTTTAATTCTTAAAGATATTCAATGTCAATTAAATTAATGCATTCGGTTCATTCAAAAATTGAACAGAAACCATGAAACAGGAAATACCAACATGTCATTAATTAATATAGATACTAATTCAATATTCAAATTCTTATTTTCGTTGCACACTTTTGTACATTATTTATTTATTATAGCATTGTAAGTAAGCTTTATTAAATTAGGCATTTACTGTAATATTTCTGATTTACTGAAAACATCCAACAATTCTTCCTCGTGTACCCAAAAATTTATTAAAAAATCACCGAATTTATGCAGAAAATTACTACATTTTAGCCGAATTTAAAAAAAATCTGTAATATTTCAAACATTCAAACTAATTAATACCAAAATCCATAAAAAAAACTAGAAAAAATTACTTCCTTTCTAACTCTAACATACCATACGTTGCAAGATATAATAAGTATATATTTCATTCTCCAGCTCCAGCAATGCAGTATTCATATAATATACGACAATGAATAACTATCGAGTTACTATACAAATAGCTCAATAAGTATAATATTACTCATATTTATACTAATTGAGTAGGACATCTTACACGATAAAATAATCGTAAATCAAAACTATATCATTAAACAAACAACTTCTAGTTTAAAGTATAGACAAGGTATGTATGTACGAATGGAAGTATAGGTACTATAGTAACTATACATAGTTAGTAGTAAGTATATATAGTATAGGTACTAGTAACAAACTCTGTAGTTTAGCAGGAAGTAGGTGCTTACTATAATAACTAGTTATAGTATTCGGTAAGTATATCTATACTAGTAGTAAGCATAGTAGTATAGTATTAAATATGTAGTTGCATCAGTAGTAGTAAGTAGTAAGTACATTAGCTACCACAATAGCTTCTATAGCTAACATTTCTAAATACTATAGCTAAGTACCTTTCAGTAGGTAACTGTAGTAAGTTTAGTAAGTACTAACTTTATAAGTAAATACATACTTACCTACCTAGTTACCTATTCACTTTATTCCGAATCACTTTGCCCCAAATTATACAAATCCCATATACGAACTTACTATTAAGTATTACCCCTAATCTCCAATCTCCAGACGAGAAGTGTCAGAGAAGCACAGGTAATTTTGTGCCTACAAAACTACAAATACAAATCAAACAATAGATTTTACTCTATATATACTTACATACCTACTTACATTGTAATAAGTCCGTCAACATAGCAGGAAGGAACAATAATTAAGCGATACACTTTTAAGGGGTTGTAACTTGTTACATTACAATTAAATTACATTCGCTATACATTTCCATTAATTAACTATAACCTGCATGACAACAAGATCATTATTTTGGTCCTTCTATACATACACAGTACTTCTTGAATAGACTATTGCAACTTTCAACAAATTATATGTGTCATTGTAATAAGTATAGGGGATGATCTCAAATTTCATATTATACAATACTGCATGTCACATTACATAAAAATACTATCCGCCGAAAGTACTTTGAAGTATACTTGGAAGATCAGACAATCCGTCGAAGGTACTTTGAAGTATACTTGGAAGGTCAGACAATCCGTCGAAGGTACTTTGAAGTATACTTGGAAGATCAGACAATCCATCGAAGGTACCTTGAAGTATACTTGGAAGGTCAGACAATCCGTCGAGAAAACCTTGAATTGGAAGGTCAGACAATCCGTCGAAGGTACTTTGAATATTGAAGTATACCTGGAAGGTTAGACAATCCGGCGAAGATCCTTTCAGGTATACTTGGAAGGTCGCAGTATCTGTATCACTTTCCCCGTTATCCTTCATATAATCGCCAATATTATTAAAGTGCCAATTTACTACACTTTACTACTAACGATCCCCATGCAATGCCATCAATATTGCTAAAACCTTGAGTAGTATTAGTATACCTTAGTACCTATAGGTAGTTTAGCTCCATGCAGTAAATTGGGGCAATACAAGACATAATAGATGAAGTACTTAAATTAGATTAGTGCTTTTAAATGAAATTAAAATAAAAAGTACCACATTATCCTTCCCTAATAAACTGTACTTAGGTATATTACTCTTGTAAGAATAGTACGAATCTTCTATTTTAGTACATTTGCTATTCTACAGATAGAGAATCATTAAATAGAGTAACTATTCTCAAAACAAGAGAGTTGCCACATTATATTCAGGAGAAGTTGGGGAATTCGGGGCTGAGAAGGAGCCTGATGGAAGGACCTTGGATTGGTTGTACAAGTGGCAATCGGCTTGGGTTCGCCAATAAGGATGGCTGGTGAGGAAAATGGAGCGGCTCTGAGGATGAGGGGCGAGGAAGAGGGAAAAGTCCTGTGAGGATTTTGATGATTTTGCTTCCGAGGGAGTTTTGTCTGTGGGATTTTTAGACCTTGATGCCCTTACTATGTGTTACTGATGTGACTGTGTGTTATATTCTTTCCTTTCGTTAAAATATTCGTCTTGATCATCTCATCTCATCTCTCTCTATTACGTTACATGCAATCTTATTGCACTGTGCACTTTTTACTGCTGCAGAAGCGGACGAGAGCACAATATAGTTTTATTATTTAGTGTTTTCAGTCTACCCTTTACAACTCTCTGAGTACTATTTACTATATATTAAAAAAAGTCCCTTTTATTATTTACTATAATTATTAGAAATTTATTATTATTATTATTACATATATTTTTTTTGACTATATATACTGTTGACAGATATATAGT
Source organism: Lipothrix lubbocki (assembly GCA_034696945.1). Classification (NCBI taxonomy): domain Eukaryota; kingdom Metazoa; phylum Arthropoda; class Collembola; order Symphypleona; family Sminthuridae; genus Lipothrix; species Lipothrix lubbocki. The sequence goes on from JAQGAK010000654.1 coordinate 17,928, forward strand.
TCAGAGGGTCAAATTTATAGTTGCCATGCAGTATTTATAGCATTTAAAATAATGAGCTACTACTATTCTACGACTACTAACTACTGCGACTACTGAACTTATAAAGTTCTAAACTTATTAAATAGGGGGAAAAAGCGTAGATTATATATTTTAGATTAAATTATTTACATGTAATTAAATATTACATTTGCATCCCTGTAATATATTATTAGTCGTGTGGCGAGGAGATCGGAGCGGAATTGAGCTGGAAAAATGTGAACAGTGTGGAATATCATTAATAACATATTATATAATAAATATATATAGATACAAATCTATACAATAAACCTGTGTTCAAATATTTTTAATAAATTGTGATTATCACACTAATAGGTAAACATTTATTTGATGGAATTTAATTGTATTCTTCAGTGATTATTTTTTAGTATTTTGATGTTTGTTTTTGGGTGTGTGTGTGGAGGAATTCATCTTGCAGGATTTATTTTGTTTGCTTGTAGGAATTAATTTTCGAGATTTATTTTGTAGGAGTTAATTTTTGAGTTTTATTTACTACTTTTTATTTATTACTTTGTGGAATTCATTTTGGAGGATTTATATATATTGCAGAATTTATTTTAGAGGATTTATTTATTGCAGAATTTAGGTTCAGTGGAAATTTGTTTTGTATTTATTATTGTTCTGTAATAATTTTTGTAGTCGGTTGGGTGATTCTATGATTAGAATTGGATGATCAAAGGTAGATGGATTTAATTTGTGGGAATATGAGTTTGTTAGGAGGGGAGGTGTATCAAAAGTAGTTTAAAATGGAGTAAAACATAGTTCAGATGTATGAACATTAGTTGCAATTGTATACCTAAAATTGTTTAAATTGAACGGAGAATACTTGAAGTAGTATACGCAAAGTAGTTGAAATTGTTAATATATTAGTTTCAAATGTAGGTGAAATAGATTAAATTTTTCTTCCTAAAATAGTTTAAAATCTCCACAAAGCAGTTGAATTTTACATAAAAAAAGATTAAATTGCACATTGAATATTTCAGACTGAAATATAAATGCATGGAATGTTGAGAAAAGTGATATTGAGGGAATAAAACAGTAAAGGAGCAGATTTAATTTGAATTGATTTTTGTGGGATATTAGGACGTGAATTGTGAAATGTTGTCTTTGAGATGGAATAATTAAATGGGGCTACAGCAATTTCAAATGATTTGATATTTTGTGTATTGTGACTGTAATTTATTATTATAATTTTAATGTTTTAACTTTGTGGAAGAACGTGAAGGTTTCGAAGCTGATGAACCTATTTGTTTTTATTTGACTGTATAGTGCCCGAGACAGATTAGTTAAGGACATGGCAGAGAGGCACCCAAACGGGAGCTCATCGCAAATTGGGCCACATGTAATTTCCTCGACGGGAGTGTCAAAAATGAATTCGGTCACGTCTACGGATGGGGGTGTTATGTCCCTGAATCCCTTGACACCGTCCGGTTCCGGTACTTCCCTGCAGCATCCCATGGTAAAGATAGGACATTATGTTCTCGGTGAAACCTTGGGCCTTGGAACCTTTGGGAAGGTCAAAAGTATGTGGGAATGAAAAAAATGAATAATACAGTTTGATATATGTACATATAATAAGTATGTTTATGATGTTGTGCTTTTGTGCTGAATGGCAAGTTTTGTAATGCGCAATATGAATGCTTCTTTGAAATGACAAAATACAGTTCAAACTCCAGTGTAATTTTAATGACTCTCAGAAACTGTTTCAAGGATATGTTTTATTCAAGTAACAATTGTGGGTGTATTGATGCTGGTTACCAGAAGGTTTTGCCTTTATAAATATACAAAAAAAGCAATTCAGCTATGAAGGTTGTTTTTACTAACTCGGATGTAAGTAATTGCTATTATAAAAAAGCAACTTTACAAAAAATATCCGTTTTTGAAGACGCTTGTTGATTGATAGGAATTTATCGAATTTGAAACTATTGGAAGTTATTGTCAACTGTTTGTGTAGGTTAGGTATATTTATGATGTAATATAAGTATTATTCCCTGTTTGACTCCGACCAAACTCACTTTTTGTGAGCTTATTATCATTTTAATGAGATGTTTTGACGTGAATTGAGATATGTTGTGTGTATTTGTATTCTTTATGCATGCAGCCACTGTATTATTACCATTCATACCAGACGACTTCAACTGTTCTCTTTTGTGTTGTTAAATATTGATATTATCTACTTATAGTTGGAGAACACCAACTCACGGGGCATAAAGTGGCCGTCAAAATTCTTAACCGACAGAAGATCAAAAGCCTTGATGTGGTCGGAAAAATTCGTCGGGAAATTCAGAACTTGAAGCTCTTTCGTCATCCTCACATTATTAAGCTGTGAGTGCTATCTTGCTTGTTAAATGAAGAATAATTTATGTATGAAAACATGATTGAAAATAACGTGATTTCCAGCCGTAGACTTATACAGATTATGTTCTTGCTTCCACTTACCGAATTAGCTGTAGCGAACGATTTTTACCTTGAATCCGTTCAATTGTGTATATTTGTTTTATGCGTCTGAGGAGCGGCGAGTCTGCAATTATTATGGTTTTACATCATGGTTTTGTTAATTGCAGGTATCAAGTTATCAGCACACCGACGGACATATTTATGATCATGGAATATGTGTCTGGTGGAGAGCTATTTGATTACATCGTGAAACATGGAAAAGTATTTATTGTTGCTTGTGTTATAAGAAATAACCCTGAACTGTCAAGAGATATATTTAAAGATTTAATATGTTATTTAGTTAAAGGAACACGAGGCCAGACGTTTCTTTCAGCAAATAATCTCTGGTGTAGATTATTGTCACAGACATATGATTGTTCATAGGGATCTAAAGCCGGAGAACTTATTACTTGATCATAACCTACACGTAAAAATAGCAGACTTTGGTAAATTGAAATATTTTTCTTTTAAATTAAATCGTAACTGGTACAAGTGAAAATAATTGTATGTATAAAAATCAAATAGGTTTATCGAACATGATGATGGACGGAGACTTTCTCCGTACCAGTTGTGGTTCTCCAAACTACGCTGCTCCGGAAGTAATTTCCGGAAAGCTGTATGCTGGTCCTGAAGTTGATATTTGGTCATGTGGTGTGATTTTGTATGCTCTATTATGTGGTACTTTACCGTTCGATGACGAACACGTACCCACGCTTTTCCGAAAGATTAAATGTAAGCACTTATGATCTTGGAATTTACATGTACAAAACCCGAATCGTAAAACCTATTTTTGTTCGTTTTTTATAAGTATATTTGTTGTATTTTAGCCGGTGTCTTCCCAGTGCCCGACTATTTAAATAAAACTGTTGTCGGCCTACTGTGTCACATGTTGCAGGTAGATCCCATGAAACGAGCGACAATCGAAGAAGTCAAGTAAGTTCCCATGGTCGGTATATAAGTTTTAGTTGACCTGCATATTATCCTTCGTTTAAGGGTAAACTTCAAATTTTATTGAACCACAGAAAACACGATTGGTTTCAAAAAGAACTTCCGGCGTACTTGTTTCCTTCACCTGTTGACCAAGATACATCTGTAATTGAGCCGGACGCTGTCTCAGAAGTGTGTGAGGTAATTTTTTCTAGTAGCCATCAGTTTATTAACCCTCTAATCTGCTTAATCGAAGTAATAACCATAACTATATTTCATTAATGGGAGCTTTTCACAATAATTTTTGCAGTTGTTTTTATTGTGGGCAACGTTTGGACTTAATTATAAATTTAATATGGAATAGAAATTCGGGGTTAAAGAAGATGAAGTGCATGCTGCTTTGCTTAGTGGCGATCCTCATGATCAGCTGGGAATCGCATATCATTTAATAATTGATAATCGACGGATTGCTGATGAGGCTGCCAAGGCTGAATTAAAGGATTTCTACGTTGCGAGCAGTCCGCCTCCTGCTGTGATTCCTGCAGATACAATTCACAGCCCTGTGCGACCCCATCCGGAAAGAATTGCACGTAAGAACCACTTGTTTAAAATGTGTTGTACATCCTGTGGTCTCTTCTTTATTTATCAATTCTCTGACAGCACTGAGGGAAAGAGTCATAACTTCAACCTCTGCTTCCACCGGAAATAACCTTGATCGCCATAAAAGCAGTGGAGTTAAGAGAGCGAAGTGGCATTTAGGAATACGTTCGCAAAGCAAACCTCATGATATAATGAATGAGGTGTACAGAGCCATGAAAACTCTTGATTTCGTAAGTAATTACATTTGTATAACATTTCTATCATTTTCACTGCATGTTGTTTGTGAATTGAGTAAGCATTATAAATGTTGTTTATATCATATAGGAATGGAAGATCGTCAATCCATACCATGTTCGAGTTCGTAGGAGAAGCTCGAATGAAAATAAGCATGCAAAAATGTCATTGCAACTGTACCAAGTCGACTATAAGAGTTACTTGTTGGATTTCAAAAGTATTGGCTGCGAAGAACAAGAAAATGCTCCAGTTGCCACTAACAGTAAGTTAAATTCGCATTTTTTTCTAAACATAATTCCAGACCAGTTTAGTAAGTCATGTGTAGTTGATACAACCATTATATTGTTACATAATTGGTATATTTTATAGGTGCCGAAGTCTTGAATACCTTATCAAGTACCGGAAGTAGTCATCACACTATGGAGTTTTTTGAAATGTGTGCTGCTCTCATCACACAGTTAGCTCGATAAAGATAAATTCATCAGTTGTTTTTATACTGAAGAATCAATTGGACTTTCGTAGTGGAAATGCTAGCCCCTGTAGCAATACGTTTCTTTTTATTTTAACTGGATAGTAATTTTCATCGTCTGTATATGCCACAAATAGGTTACGGTATGACGAAGCTTACACGACCTAAAAGTACCTGATTGAACTATTTGAACCAACGGTATGCAGGAGATGGATGGGGCACAATTTGATTGTTCGTATCAAGGATTGGAAAATACGGTTGGCTTTTTCTTTAAATTCCAATCCTGATATGCTGGAACTTGCAATCATATTTTATATTGTGACATCCATTCAGACGAATTTTGTTGTATTTTTGGTAATTTTTTCACGTTCTACAGGGCTACGTAATATATGCACTTCCGATTTTAGGTAATATTTAAGGTCATTGAAACATCGAGTCAAACAAACTATACACACGTGCATTTGGAAATTCCCTAGGAATGCCTCTGTCCAACCATTTGGTAATCGTAGCAACGAATACAAATAAATTAGTGCCAGTTATTAAATCAGATAAGCAATTAATCAACAATTAATTAATCACTGCTATTCGTGGCGTTCTATGTCGTTTATATTGGAGTGATGCGCATATTCTCACTCGTAGGAATTAGCCAAAAAGTGTTATATTTTATGATCGTTGTTTTGTCTGATGTGCTCGTCTTACATAATCTATAGGAACTTGAAAAGTGATAGCGATTTGCGGGATTAATGTAACGAAAATAATGCAATATGAATCGACTGTATGTTGATGATAATTTCTTAGGCACAATAATCAAGTTCTTAGTAGTGCCGTAGTTAAAGGTGAGTCTAGCCTCTAAACTCTAGTTAACGCTGGAAGCAGTATGATTTGCTAAACTGCAATTCATGGCAATAGCAATTGTGTAGTCATATAAAAAAGTGTCACTCTGAACGTCCAGTCCAAAAAATAAAAAAACTTTCATCACAAAAGTTTTTTCAAGATGAGTCATATGTATGTACATCTCCGAAAATGTTGACAATTTAGCGGTGATATGTGACGTTTCTTCCAACTGCTACCTTATACGCAAAGCTCATTTCGTGCCCAGTTTCAAATATAAATACTATTAAGTACGAAATTAACATTTGTTTTTGAAATGTAAGGTACGTAGTAATGGTACCAAAAGTACTTCTTATACAGTACTTACTCTAGTGTTTAAGTATATAATTAATACTACATCATGTAAAAGCATCACTGTATAGTACGCTTGATAAGAAGTTTAGTTGTGGATGTTTGAGATGCAAATTCAATACTTAAGCCAATCAAAATAAATACCGGTCTAATATTGCCTACCCACGCCATATTTTGTCTACCACGTCTGATCTCATTTCATTTCACTCCTACAATTCCATATAAACTAGAAATATTATTAACTCTTGTTCTTATCACTTTCTGCCACTTGCCCTTTGCTGTGTATAAAACGCATTTCCTCATTTTAGTATACGTCTACACATGTTCAGGGCAACTATACTTAAAGTAATGCAAATCTTGAAAAAGCCTCCTATGTGTCCTTTTTCTTCACCGGTGTAACTTCTTAATCTAATCTGGAATGCATTTTTTCAGGTTGTTAGTGTAAACACAGAGCAGCGTCTTTTGTATACACAGGCCATCAATGTACACCTGACTTCCTCACGTAACTTTTTCCCAGTGGTGGTCTTAGAATATTTGGAAAATCTTATGGAGGAAGACACTAATAATTATTCTTTAAATGATATAATAAGCTCATACTACAAAAATGACCGTCTACTTTATTATAAGAGAGTTCGATTGCTCTGAAATGGTTCAATGCGTTGTAAGATTCTACTCGCCTCCAGATAAGATTATATACAGGTATGTATCTATTGCTAAACTCAGGAGAGTTGGATAAAGAGTAGTATCTGTAACAGTTGCCCGTGACTTTCTCAGCATTTCGTTTCACCTATAGTTTACCTGTTATAATGGACTGAAACTGCTTCGCATGTAAAGATCGAATCTTCTTTTGCCTTCGTTGTTTTTGAAGTATACAACTTTTTACTATTTAATTTGTATATATCTCAATTATGTGTTATATTTCATTTCCGTCTAAAATCAATTACACAACAGAAGTGCATAAACAAATAATACAGTTAAATACAGAATAAAATAAAACTGTAAACTCCACAGCCATTTTACGGTGCTAGTCACAAGCAAATTAAAGGCACGCAAAAATTACAATAAAAAATTGAAGGATAGGCATATAGAAGTTAAACAATAACGATTTTTTTTACTTTTATTATTCACTATTTGCCTTTATACTAAATATAGGGCTTTGGTTTAAGTATATTGTGTAAAAGTATTGTCAATTACTGCTGTGTTCTTTTACCGTCGTAATGGTAAATGCATTATTATTAATTTACTATGATTCCTCATACACATACACACAACATAATGAACGTAATACATATATATAGTAGGTGATAGGTAACACAACGAGCAAAAATGTATTAGTTACAAAATATTAATAGATGTTCATAATTCAAATAAACTATTAAAAAATAAATAAACAGCAATAAAACAATAACAATAAATAATTAAAAAATAAATAATTAGAAATAAAGAATAAATAAAAAGTAAATAAAATCATTAAAAAATAAATAATAAACAATTAATATACTAAATAATTAAAAAATTAAAACATAAATAATAAATAACTATATAAAAATTTAAAAAGACAAATAATTCAAAAATAAATAACAAATTAGGAATCCCCAATATTAAAGTCACATTACAGTATGTCTCTATATACATTATCCATTATCCCCATTTATCTCAGTCTTAAAATTTTGCCTCATCTCATCTCTTAACTTCCCCCATATCCACTCCCGTCTCAAAACATTTCTTCACGATTTTTCCATCCTGCACAATCTCCTCCCACGTGTGAGGTCCTTTTATTGTGCCATCGCATTTAATTACAAAAATTTGAGTGTATTAAAAAGCCAACTGAAGAGTGAAAGTTTTAGTCCCACGTGCTGTTCAAATCCACATATATATAGAAATACGCGTATATATAAAAAATATTTATTTTAAATATAAAGTCAAAACAAAACACATCATATACTTATAGCAAAGGGAAAAATACATTACATTAACTTTGGAATCATCAACATTATTAATTACAAGGGGAAAAAGGAAGGAAAGAAGGGATGAACGGATGAACCTCGCGCTCACCGCTCGTCACAACTATGATCATTCATGCTTTCCATGTGTTTACATTCGGAGTTGCTTCACTTGAACGGTGGTTCCTTCAATTTTTATTATTCTTCAGAGCTCTCAAACTCTGAAACTCCGTGTGTGTGTGATGTGAATATTCACATGAATATTATATTCCTTTTTACTAAATATTATATATGAAAGTACGAACATATACTATAGTACTATAATATAGTATTCTCATTCTGTCTATATTACAAAATTAACCCTTTTAAAATAATCTCCTTTTATTGCTGCACTGTGCGCGTAATAATCTCCTCCGCGTGAACATAAAATATTATAATACACAAACACAAAATGTGAGATATATACAAATACAAAATTACGTATATTATAAATTAATTAAAATATATAAGTATAGCGCAATAACAAATCCCCTCTTATTTTTTGTAATTTAATAAATTCTAATATATATACACGAGACTTTTATTATTATTAAAAAGTGGGATTCTGATTAATATTTTGTAATCTTTAAAATATAGGGGATTAGCAATATTAATAATTGTTTTTATATATAGAATCTATAAATACTATAAATATTATGGTATTAAAGATAAACCCATTTGTTTATGTTGTTGACAACAACAATAATAACGAGATCAAGAGCAAAAACAACAATAATAAGAGGCATTTCCATCTTTAACTATAAAAGTAACTTTGTAATAATAATAATAAATTATTATTATTATTACCCATCAACTTGTAAATTTATAGGGACTTCACAACCTTCCTCTCATCATGAGCTGAGCTAATTATTATTGTGGATTTTGAGTTGACGGAACATTAAAATTTGATTGTGTAAGGATATTAATAATAATATTATTATTATTAATTTAATATTGATTAACAGTGATTTGGTTTGCTATCATCAACTTATTAATTATTGCGAAATTATAGGCAAACTGAAAAATATAGATGTGTAGCATGAGTTTGTTGTTGTTGTTATTGTTGATAATGGTGCGTTAGACGAAATTCATTGCGGGATTGAAAGCTTTAAGAATCTTATATAGATAAAAATAAACAAGCTTTTAATATTGAACAGTTGTACATTGATACGGGAATCAACTGTGGGTTGGAGATTGGATTAAACATTAGTGACACGGTCAAGGGTGCCCATCTGAATTCCCATAGGACCGTTGTCCTTTTTGGAAATTTTAATTAAAAAATTTAAAATAATGTCATTTAGTAAAGAAATTGAATGGATCTGGAGACGTTACAGATTGTTTTAATATAGCAGTAGGATAATTAGCAGTAAATGAGGTGAAATTGTAAAGTTTATTGATGACACTCCGGTCGGTCTCAAGTGTGACGCTAGGGGACCCAAGATCAAAATAAAAACCAAATACGCACTATACTTGATTTTAACTGGATTAAAATCAATACAGGTTTTTGCAAATTACTGACAGCAGTTAAATATTCAGGGGGTAATAGCTCAATATTTTAGTTAGCCAATTTTGTTTTATAAGGGAGACTCTAATGTAATATTGTCGTGTTGTTGTTGTGTTCGATGTAGTCGCACAATAAGAATGAAAGCTTGCAGGTTGTTATTTCTATTGTTGATTTTAATTTTGTCAATTATTTATTATAATTTATAAGTAAACATTTAACAAGTCGTTTACGTAGATCTTTAAATTTTAGTACCTTTTAAATAAAGTATTCTTTCTGGTAGGGGATTCTTGGTAGGCGTTTAATGAATTGATCCGTTTGTACAATCTAATCTAATGACGATATTATATGTGATCTTGATCAATGTAACTCGATTGAAGTTATATATATTAAAACTAATTTCGTATAAAATCGTGAAAGTTAATGCTTTCAAAGTTTCGGAGTAGGATTTAAAGTGTTGGCGATACTGGATTGATGAAGTTGCTACAATTGAATAATGACATGTTGTTTTATCTGTTACAGGTGGCGAAATTAAACTACTGGAATTTGAAAAAGGGCTATAAAATTTAGAATCGGCTATTCTGGAATGAATGTTGAATTCTTGAAGAGGAACCAGATAAATTCTATGAGCTAAAAGTATGGAGCTGTGAAATTGTCATGATTATAGAGTCCGACATCTTCAGGTAAGCTTCCTGCTTTTTGAAGTAACGATGTTGTGTTGTATTACATATTGTGTAGTGTAACATGTTTTTATCATTTGTCTGCTAGTGCGTCCTTCCCGGGTAAATGCTGAGACCTTGAACATAACACGATGGAGGTTAAGACAGATGCACAGAGAATCGGATTTGAACTTCAGAGTCTGTTAAAAATTCCGCCTATAACGAAGGTGAACTCGGACATCGCAACTCCGAACGCTTTGGGTATGAAAATGGAAACTTGTTCTCCTCAAATGTTTTAAGAAAATGATTTTAGAATTGGTGTGCAGTTAAAACCGTGGACGTGATTATTTTGCAGATAATGTCGGAATTTTAAATATCGATAAAATTGTGCTCAGTCCGGAACAGACTCCGAAAAGGATGCCTATTAGGGGTGCTTCGTCTGATCCGAAAGTTACCATTTTAACAAAACCAAACTCCCCTTTACGTAAGCCAGTGCAACCCCCAAAAAGTTGCGATAGACCAGAAAGCCAAGACAAGGTCAGTAATAATTCTACGAAGAACCCGGATGTGGACGGTTTGCGAAAAGCTATGCTTCCTCCGAATATTGCCAAGCCAAGTAATTCCTGTGAAGATAGTACCTTATTATATACACTGAAAAGACCAGAATGTCCGAGAGATCTCCAGCTTGAAACAGACGCTTTGTTGGACTATGTAAATAAGGAAAGGAATGGGGCTGTAATAAGTCCAAATTTGAGAGATCTGTTGGCAGAACATTACGTAGATTTACTCAGCAAGGTATGCAACTAATCTTTATTTCCGAAACGTAATCCCTTATTGTTCGATGTGTATCTACATTTTATTATTTATTGTATTGTAGAAGTCATCAAAATTTCCGAAAGCAAAATATTTCTGTGGTCATTGTAATTACCACATGGACACCATCAGCGCCTGTGTTACTCACATAATGGGCATTCGACATGCTTCATTTGAGCAGGTAGAGTTATAAATATTTTAAAATAGCAAAAGTTGATTATTGAGCGGTAAAAATTCATAAATCAAATTGAAAACGAAGAACCCAAGTATGGCAATATTTGATTTGAGTTAAATTTTTAAATATAGATGAAAAAGTTAGAATTCACTTTGATGCATATACCTGACCCCTCGCAAGAGCACAGTTCGAGTCTTGGAATGTTTTTAAGCACAGTCATGAACAAGTATGGTATATCGGATGCAGAAATTGGTCGTCGCACCCAGTACATAAATAGACTGAACCAAGAGTTGAAACAAGCAAACATAGGTATTTTTATTTTTTGCATAATATTCCTATTTACCATCAATGCTCAAGAAGTGTTAACGTGTATTTATTTAATGTAGGATGCTTCCTAAGTCTATATGGCTCTTCCGTTACTGGTTTGGGCTTCAAGGATTCTGATATCAATGTAAACGTTATTGTTGATGAGGACAATGAATTATATAAAAATTCTACATCCAGGACCTCCACTTCTGTCGCGGCTGAAAATTCTGATATGCTGCAAAAGTTATTTTTATTTTTTCAGCGCCATCATGGATCGTCGTAAGTTTTTAAGTCACATTGAATAAGTAATACAATGGGGTTGGGTTATTCTACCAGTCCATTTACTGATCTCTATTATTTATGCGGAAAAATTTTGATACTTTCAGGGAAGTGAAAAAATTGGTTTCGTCTAAATCGGCAAAAATTAGCTTAAGAGAATCGGAGAGAGCATGCGAAGTGGTGCTGAGTATGAATAATAGTACAGGTGTTGAAACAGCGAAATTGCTTACTGAGTATTGCAAACTTAGTCAATTAGTTCGTTTATTAACTGTGGGCTTTCGTGTGTGGACAAAGGTAGGTCGAAGTTAATCGTAAGTTTAGCTGTAAAATATATGTGGTTGTAAGAAAAGTTAACTAAAACAATGAACGTTGATTTTTTTGTTTCAGTTTTGTGAAATCGAAAATCAGGATAAAGGGTGCTTACCCCCTCACGCATATGCTATAATGGTCATCTACTATCTTCAGCAGAAACGATTATTGCCAAATTTACACGTACTATGTGAAAATGCTGACAATACAACGTCCCCGGATAAGAGTCGTACATTCGCAAGTAATTGTTTTTTTCTGACGAATTCCATTACCTAATTTAGAAGTAAACGTGAATTTATATACAAAATTTTTTTTACAGCTGCTGAAGAGGCCTCTTCTTATTGGAAAAGCTGCTCGCATACCAATTTGGGTTACCATTGGCTTAAAATGCTTTCTTTTTATGCCGTTGAATTCAATTATAAAGAGTCTGTAATATCAATATCTCACGAAAACGTGCTCCGAGCAGAAAAATACTGGAATAGAAAAATATCTATTGAAGGTGATCTATGAGTACTACTGTGTATTTTCCACATTTTAATTTTTCGTTTCTCAATATTTTGCTCTGGTTTAAATAACATTATAAGTTGGATAGCAGTCGTATAAGGTTGTTAATTACTGTAATTTGTTGCTTATAGATCCGGTTATTCCCAAATCAAATTTATCTCGTTGCATGAGCAATAACAGAATGTGTGATTATATTCTGGAGCGGCTAAAATTCACGTATTTGTACTTCGGCATTCCGAGAACCATTCGTGGACCACTCTTTGATGGGATAATACCTAAGGAAAGTGCTGCTGTTTGCAAACCACAAGTTTTTCACCGAGCCATACGTGCAGCAAATCTTGGATTGTTTTCACATGGGAAACCTCCGGAGAATGTGACCAATCGAAAATGGGACCCTTATAGTTTATCTGATGAAGTCCGAGAAAAAATGTGGGGAGGAAAAGTGGAATTTCCTCCAATCGAAGTTGTTGGGGTACGTTTGCGTGTCCGTGAATATACTGACAACGATCACAAATGCAGAACTGATATTTTGGTGGACGACGTTGTAAATGCGGACACTATTTTCCCAGATTGGATGTACTTTTACGAATTTAATACTGATGTACTTCAGAATGGACTGGTTAGTACTAACAAAGTAAACAAACAAGTAGGCAGTATCACAGTAATTTTCCAGTGTTTACAATTGTGCTTGTTTTTTGTCCCAGAAACCGCCAATTATTTGTAAAAGCTGTGGTGCTGAAGGACATTTTAGATCAGATTGCCCTGATGAGATATTGCCAGTGCTAAGGCCAGTAATGAATGCTACACCCTCCGCACTTCGACTTCTGAATGATGTTTTGATAAAAAATCATGGTTAGTGTAGACCCAACCAAGCCCATTTATGTGATGAGTTTATAGTCGTGATTTTAATACGGTTGTGTTAATAAACGCAGAGAAAGAAGCGCTTAATGGTTACGATGTTACGATCCGCGCAAGAATAGTTGAAGAATTGGAGTCATCTTTGCTGCCTATTTACCCAGACTCCATTCTCACTATGTTTGGTTCTACCCACAATGGATTTGGTGTACATATGTCGGATGTTGATGTTTGTTTGACATTCCGAAATAAATCATCGTTAAAGGTAATGAAAGTATTTTTATTTTCTTGTCTTTATTTAAATTTTCATTCACCTTGACGTTTGTTCATTTTTTAGATGGAGGAGCTGGTGGGAGACGATGAGACTAATGCAATAGTTATATTGAGAACGATTGTAGAAAGACTGAAGTCAACTGGATTTTTGCAAGAAGTTTTAGCTATTCCGTCCGCGAAAGTTCCTATTGTCAAATTTCGCCATCGTGCTTCATGTTTGGAAGGAGACCTCAGCCTCTACAACACTTTGGCGATGTACAACACGAAGTTATTACGAACGTACGCCGAACTAGATCCTAGAGTCAAGGTATAGAGCCACAGCAAAGCATTTCTTATACCATTCAACTCACATTGACTTATGATATTCTAATAACATGTAATGTAATCATATTTTCAGATTATTGGGTGCTTTGTTAAGAAACTTACCAAATTGTGCGATATTAGTGATGCTTCGCGTGGAAGTCTCTCGTCATACGGTTACGTCCTGATGACTATACATTATTTTCAGCACACACCTATTCCAGTTTTACCAGTGCTTCAAGAGGTTAAAACTTAATGCATTTTATGAGCTTTTTGAGATTATTTTATTGTACATTTTTAATTAATTTATTTTTAACTTATTTGCAGTTGTGCCGTGACAGTCTTCAACCTATTATTGTTGATGGATGCGATGTGCAGTATTTCAAAGACATACAGAACATGGTATGTACATTAGTAGCTTTAGCGGAAAAAATCCAATTCCTGGAATTCTGTTGCATTCAACATATATGTTTTATGGTGTGTAGAAATACGTTTGGCCATACTACGGTCAAAATCGGCAGTCCGTGGCTGAACTTTGGCTTGGGTTTCTCAATTACTATACGGAGACTTTCAATTTTGAGGAACATGTGGTAACTATTAGCCAATACAATACACTAACTCGAGTCTACAAATTTTGGCTTACTGATGCCTTAGCAATCGAAGACCCTTTCGATCGCACACACAATCTTGGTGCTGGGCTTTCCCGTAGAAGTAAGTGATTTGATAAATGACCAGAGTTATACTCTATTAGTTTATATAGTAATAGGGTATACACTAGTTTTTATATAAAAAATTGAGCTTAATGTTTTGAAGACAGTATTGAGAAAATGGTTGTTTCTCTATAGTGAGTATTCATATACTGAAGACATTTCATCATCTTAGACAAGTGTTTCATGCAGCTTATGATTCAACAATGTTGAGAAAGCACAAGGATTGGTTGGTAAGTAACATTTGACAATATTCTGATGGTTTTCACATTAATTATCTTGGAATGTTGTGTTAATTGTTTAATTGTATTAATTGTTTTGGTAATATTAAGTATATTTTATTGGGTTCTTTACAGTCCTTCTTTACTGATCCTAAATTGTTACAAAACGGGAATCCCCCGTTAGATCGTCAGTGTCGTATATGCCACAAAATCGGCCACATAGCACGAAATTGTGGTCAAACCGAAAAAGGGGACGAGGTGATAATCTCTAAGAAGGAAGATAAGACGCCAACTTTGCGGGAAGTCATTGAACAAGTGCAGAGTACTCGTCGTCAACCGAATCCGTCATTGTCTACGGACAAAAATTTTGACGGCTTACCTTCCAACCCCTTTGAGTCTATCAGACCGGAATTACCGTCGCAACAAACTGCCACAACAGAGTCACAAGAATTACAGCAACAAGAAACCTTCCCTAGTTAGTTCTCTGTTTTGTACAATCTTGCAGGTTGGATCTTTTTAGTAGAAGCTTGGTGTTGGGTATCGGTAATATTTTATCTTACAGACACTCAGAGTTAAAACGTATACATATATGTTTATGTATATCTATTTTATTAAATGCTTAGTTATTTTTATTCCTTGCTGTTATTTACTTGCATTTGCTTAGACACACTCGCAATCTCAACTTTTGATGAAGACTATTTATATTTATACCATAAACGGTACATCTTTGGATGAGCGTTTGTATTTCAGTAATACCTACATGGTAAATTCAGACTGAGCTTAATTAGACAATTGTGGTGTTGGCTCCGGTTTTAAATGTGCTTCTTTCTGGGCTTTAATTATTATGGGAAACGCCATGCACAACAGCCAATCGAATTCTATATATACTGCATACTCGTAGTTGTTGCTTGGGCGGAATCTGGCTTTTGCTATCACTCATGGACATTGTTTCGTAGCTGATACTATTTAGTGTTATAGGAATTATATTATGTAGTTGCTCTTCCTTAGTACAGTTGGCTCTTCTTAAGTCGATAAGAAGTCTGTTATACTTGTGTATATATTTCTGGAATTGATTGAGAAACGCATTTCAATTTAAAAATTCACAGCCGATCTAGGAATAGTTTAAAACTAGCCTGTTCAGCATTTGATGGAAAAGTTGTAAAGTGTATACACATTTTTCAGAGTTTTTTGGAGATGTTAAGCAGCCAAATACAGACGATGAAGTGCTATATCGAATGATTAACAGCAATGATGAAAGTAGAACTCCAGGAGTAGAATTTATCCTTCCCGATGAGACACCAGGGGGAGAGATACGCCCAGATGAAGCCAAGTTTGCTAACACCTTGGAAAGTCTAATTCTAAATGCTGGAGAAGCATACTTTTCTAATTCACCACATCGCAACATTCCCATGAACAATAATAATTTCACAACGAATCACGGAGATTTCCGAATACCCCGTATTCGCTACGTTGATGCTTCATCTCTGCAACACAATCGTGGCGTCACGTTTATGGGACCACCAACATTCCACCCTGTGAATATACAATACATGGGGAACCCTAATCTAGGCATTCATACGGTCACACCGCCACCACCTGGATTTGCTCCTTTGCCTAGTGTCCCGATCGTGAGTCATCCGACGTATATTCATCCCCATGCTATACCAAGTCATCCATTTCCGTTAAATATTTACCCCATACAAATGATGGCCCCGTCGCATCATCATGAAAATCCACACTCTGGACAACCTCCTCTACACCCTTACCACCAGATTTTTCCATCAAACGTGGGACCATTAGTTCGTACTCGGTCAGACTCAACTTCATCAGTTCCGAATGGTGATGCGGTGCCGGTAGGTTATCCTGGATCTCCTCCACATGTTAACGGTTTCCAGTCAGACTCGGACAGGATTTGTCTTTCTACAGTGACATCTTTAGCTCCCATTATGACGTCATATTCTCCGTACCCCCAAGTGGAACAGTTCCAAAGGGTAAATGATCAATAATAAGGGTTGGGGTATATCATTTTAAATATTATAGTTTTTTTCAGCTACTTAAATTAGGGCTGGATAATTCAGAAAGGAAGTATGATTACCCATGTTTGTAGTTGAACAATAACATTTCCAGGAAATCACACTCTGTACGGAAGTGTGTAATTGCTATGACAGCCATTATTTTTAAAAACGACAAGAATGGTTTCGTACAATATAGTGATTTTATCATACGTACATATGATATTTACAATACCTAAATATTATATATTAACTACGCATATATAATTATATATATACTTACATAATAGCTCATTAAACCATCACAGGTTTAAAACGTTTTATTGTTATCTAAATTAATCTCAAACTTCTTCAATCAATAATAGATTATATATATATGTATGGTTTTAAACTTTATAGATACATCGGCTGCGTTACTAAATGACAGGATTCTTTCGGCATTCAGCTAGTTTTACATTTTGAAGAATGAAAAGACTGAATGTTAATTAATCCTGGCAATTTAGCAATATGGTCATTATTTTTGTTTTAAATATTAATAAGGTTTTGTAGGTTGGTTATATGTTATATACTGGCAAGACAGCGATTTGAAAGATTAAATAATATGACATGTCAGAGGAAGTCCTACTGTTGTGAAAACTCACATTTTATTATCACATTATTTTTTGTTTTAACTTTCAGGTATCGAAAGGTACTTACGTACATCAATAGCAATACTGGCGAGGTTTTGGGAGGGGGCGCCTAATGGGAATGTTATTAGTGCTTGTACTTCGGAATATTAGCATGTGGAATTTAAAAATATTGTCGTATTTAATGTGAATTCATATTCCTTCCTTCGTGGATTCCTGTAAATTCTTTGTTCATACATACAAAGTCAGAATTTGCATATGCTTATACTAGTTTAATACGATACTTGAATGACATCACATAATCACTTCCATGTGCCATGGACAGTTTTCCAGATCGAGTAGTTAATATTCCGTTTTGATGGCTTCATTAATTGTGATCTGGTTTTGTAATGGTAACTTCGATGGGCACCAGTATTCCATTCTTGTAGCGATCAACCAGCCCATTAAGTATTAACATTAATTTGTTGAGGGTTCCGTCGTTTAATTTCCTTGGCTTTCCTACAGAGTGTCACAAAAATAAGATTTTTAGTACAACTTCAACAATGATTTTTAAGCAGAAAATTAAAGTCTTAGTTCATTAGTTCCCTCATTACCTTTTTCGTGATTTTGGGTGTGAAAACCTAAATATACTTTAGCTGTTTTTGGACTAGGAACGATACGATGTGTAAGTGAGGCAGCAATGCGTCTCAAAATAACGTCCAGTTGTTGTACGTCGGGATCCAGATTGGCCACAAAATGGAGTAGATAGTCAACAGTTGATGCGCTTTCACTTGGCAAGCGACGAAGTGTTTCTTGAATATCGTGCGCATGAAGAACAATATTTGTCAACTCTTCAGGACCAAGGATCGGACCCTTCAGATGTTCCATCCAAAGGAAAAGGAGCGCGGTCAAGACATACAAATTCTTTTCATTTGCTAAGCGTCCCCAAGCCCCAGCGCCTTTTCGATTTAGCTCAATTCGGTATAGACGGACGTAGCGAACCAGACCTTCAACCATATGAATATGGTCGGACAGTAAAGCACGAACTACTTCTTCTGCCTTGTACACTGGTTCGGAAGATACCTGAAATGATATTAATTGTTGCGATTTTTATCACATTACTAGTGTTTTAACGTGAGGTCATGGGCATAAAAGCATACTTGCATGAGGAATGAGAAAAACACTTACTATATTTGAAACTGTTTTTGCTGATGGGGGAGTAACTTCCACTTCTGGGGATAAATCTGGAGAGCCAGCTGTATATGATGAAATGGGAGACAGCGGCTCATCATCTTCTATCACTGTTGGTATAACGTTTGGGCGTCCGCATAATGAAAGCAACCGCTCGCAAACCATATTTATAATCTAATTCAAAGATGATTAATCATTAGGCCTTTGTACACTTGCGTCTGTAGTCACATAATCTTTTTGTAGTTAAAATTCCAATGCAACATTTACTACTATAGGTAGAATGACTACCTTAGGTATTTGCTTCAGAGTTTTGCACTCCTTCCCATGCAGAATGAAACGCTGTCTCTTCAGGTACTGAGGAAGCGTAAACTCTTGTTGTTTTTTCGCATCCTTCAGGAGTTCCTTATTACAGTACACTAAGCAATTGGGTAAAATAAATTGTTCAAACTGCTGCACGCAAAGAATATGAAGACGGCTCTGAATAGATCCGGGTCTTTTGTCTCGGACTAAGCGGACGGCTTCGTTTGCCTTGAGCCGATTAGCATACACGAGGTAGCAGGCAATCAAAACTCCTGTTCTGCCAAGACCAGCGTGGCAGTGGACGGCAACTTTCCCTTGTGTGACAGCAAAGGAAACGACTTTCACCATGTCCAGCAAGTGGGCAAGCGACGCATCTCCGTAGTCCTTCCAAGCATAGTTGTAAAAGTACACTGAAAAAGGGGGATTTGAACTTAATGTTTAAGTTTAACTTAATTACCTTTACCATAAGAATTTCGTGATTTTTCGGAAGCCTACTATTATTGTTATTTTAATAATAACAAAACGCAGTTTTTAAAGGGATTTTCGTGTGCGCTCTCAGGTTTTTTCGCAAACATTTCAACCAACCTCAGGAACTCTTTCAGTCAAACCTCAGGAGAGCATATAGCATGCATCTAAACAATTATGCTATACTTTGGGATGATAAATTACCAAGATAACATGTATACGCTTGAGGTTTTATTTCACAACATTTCCCTAACATAACACGCAGTTGATCTAGTAAAAGGCACCTTTTTTTACAGGTACGCATATCAATGCCAAATAGAGTTATTGTCGTTAGCCATTTCAAGACTAATTTCAACACACATATAGTCCATATATTGCTCTTGCCAATTCTCATTCAGTTATTAGGTACCCAAGTGTGTAATGTTTTGCTATATATTGGTGGTACTTTCTTGAGAAATCCGGCTAGCTAGTATGTTCCATGATAGGAATAGAATAACATATGCCTTTTTTTCAACAACTGATGGGGAAAGAAACTTTTTTCTAAAAAGAAAACTAGGCATAGGGTTTCAAGGACTCAATTTTGTTTAGCACTCACTCTTGTCTCATTCCTTCTCAATTGTATACTTCGTTGAGTACATTTTATACTTGCGTTGCAGAACTACTCGGTCATCAACTTCAGTACGTCAACAAAACTGAATAAATGTTCTATATATACGACTCTTATACAAATTTCATGAGACATTGTAGACAGGACATGACAGTCAAATGGTTTCTTTTAATACGAGTATATCCACGGAGTAGAATCCTAGAACATTATACTTTATTTTAGCATTTTTGTGGAGAGAAAGAAAAACAGAGAGCGAGAGAGAGAGAGTTGTAAGTGATGAACATTTCTATACAGACAATGAATCATGCTGTCGTTAGTTTTACAAATTCACAAGTAGTTTGGTGAGTTGTAAACCCTGTAAAAGACGTAAATAAAACTCTATTTGGAAATATTTGATTTTTGGAATGTATGAATTACAAGAATTTGTGTGGCCGGATGAAAAATTATACATACAGTATACATTGTTCTACATGGAGTATACAGAAATATAAGTAGCTTTCTATGTTTTGCTTTCTATGTAGACAGTACACATTCAAATGTAATATGTACTGTACGTATGCAAAATGTATGTAATGTAGATGCGTTCTTTCAACAATATAATGCAGGAAAATAAATTATTACATAATTAAAATACATTCAATACGTAAAGATAGCAAGGGCCTTACCACCATTCTCCATGAGAACCAACGGATCGTAGGCAAATCCCCCGGGGTGCAAAGGTTGCAAACTGCAACTGGAATGCTCTCCAGGCTTTTCCAAATTAACTACAGACTTAATGCCTAACCTGTGAAAAGGGATACAATGATTTTATGTTCAACTTGGTCATAATTGGAAAATATGGAAAAATCGATCGATTTCTTAATTCAACTATTGGTCTACCCTGTTCCTTGTATACTTTGTACACGTATGCAAATAAATTCTACCTTTAATACACACGACCAATGTCGTGAAAGTTGTGGAGACGCTCTGACGTTGGACATGTTTAATTGTCTGATATGTACACGTTCTTTTTATTTTCAGGATCATCATTGTATTGGCATGTCTGCGATGCAAAATGATGTCTGCAGTTTCGTGTTAATGAGGTTCCGGAAAACATGCAATGACATGCATGCGGGTAATATAGAATATATCAATAGTAACGAACGTACATGTACTTACATACAAATTTTAATGCTGTAATGCTATGCTATATATTTTCCTCTACAATGGGTCTGTCTTTTTTCGTACTTACACATAAACATATAATTCTGACCCACTTGTGAAATTATACCAACCTAGAAGATACATAATTATAAAGGTCATTAATGCTTGTAATTACATGCGTACATGCACATCGCACCTAAAGGTGAATTGTTGGATACTTGCACCAATAAAATTTTAAGGAAATGTACACGTTGATTATTCCCCGAAGAAGTTTACAGAATCGATTATGCTTGAACGACATTTCCAGTGTGCATGAACTGCTTCAATAAATTAAATAGGCCTTGTTCTGGAGATGGATTTGTTATTTCGTTGCATGTCGTAAATCATATACAGCGGGGTACGACGGTTTTTCCGTACAATCCTTGCAGTTCATTCACTTGTTGGCTTCCGAGAAGTAAATGTCATTGCTATAGGCGGCCCGTAGTAGTTCCATCTATAGCAAAAATATTATTAAATAACTCTAAATTCCGGCTGCCCTCGATCATGAAAGTTGACTTTCTCAAGCCCTCATAGTGTATGAAATCGTATTTCTATTTCCTATTCCAAGTATACTCTGCTGTGAGAAATCAAACCTGTGATACTTGAACAAAATACCCGTGTAATGTAAACTGCTACCCTTATTGATGTGGTGGATTCACGAGTGTATAGTTTTGCCCCGACTTTTGGTTTGGCTGCGATGAGTGAAAGCAATGCCATTTAACCCGCCAAATTTATTCAGACATTATCGAGATCGAATCTCATAAATATGATCAAAGAAAATTGCAACAGCGGCAAGGTCTACCAATCCATGGCCAATATTATATTATAATAACATACAAAAATGAAAGGAAATGATGGGCAATTTTGTAAAAGTTCATCTAGTTTTCTTTAGCTTTAGGTGTTAAATTCGGTATAGGTATTCTCATTTCCTTTTACTCACTATAGTAAAGTTACGTATCCAAGGGTAAAGATAAGAACTTTGCAAATTACTGATTTGCTGTCCTTACTACTCAAAGTTGAAAAATGCACACTTGCTTGACGTGAGGATCGATAAAAATCTAATATAAATTATACCACTATCACAACAAGTTATTTATTTTCCTTTGACTTTCAAATCCTTCGACAGTGAATTCATATGAAATATTCATTATTGATGAACGATACCTACATAACAATAAATTTATCATTTTGAGGGTTTATGCATTTCCAGTGTTACTTGTCAGACCCCTACGTATTATGATTGTCGTCATTTTTCTGAAGTTGTCGTTCCACTTCCCCATTGTGAACTAACAAAACTATCCAGCGGAGTAGGCACAAGTTGGTGGGCCATTCGCCAACGCTATTTCTATTGAAATTCTTTCGCAAAAAATTGTTGTCGTCACAGCATACCCCGTTACCACAGCTACAGTCATCCGATTTGACTTAGTCAAAAAAGTTTCGTCAAGCTCTCAGCATGGATTTTCATGGTCACCCAGACGGAAATTTCGGTCAAGTTTGCTCATATATCTCCAATAAAATTACATGTAGAAGTTGTATCTAATATGTATATTTGGTGTGCCTTTATAAGACTTTCTTTATTAAGAAAGCTCATAACTACCTTAATAACAAGTAGTTATAGGGGAAACTCCACCGGGACCACTTTCGAGATATGTAGAAAATATATGTATAGTGAGATACAGTATGTATAATGAAAAATAGGAAGTCAGAATCAGAATATATAAATATGTAAAGAACGAATGTAATTGTATATACCTAAATGTTTCATGTCAGCCAATTCCGCCGTATCTATAAGCTACAAATAGTAACTAATTAAAAACCGACATACTACGGCTGTCACGAGATTTGATATGGACGTGCATCACAACCCCTTCTTCGCCCTTGCCTCTTTCAAGGACTGCAAAAGGGTTTAAGACGTAGACAAAATAAATACGTACATACAAATGTTACAGCATATAAGCCGTCCCAATGTGAAATAAGATTATTTTATATTTTACAAACAGAATTGGTTCATTTTGAGAAAGCAAGAAAAAGTATTGGAAAGCGTTAAAATAACAAACAAAAGTATTCATTTATAATTTAAAATGGATACGTGAATGATAAAAACAAAAGTATGTGTTTATGGAAGGAGAAAATCATTTTATAAAAGTTGAAGCGTTTCTTATATTAGCGAGAAAGTTCTTTTTGCATTCGAGGGTAAGCAGTTCTATTTTTAGATAGAAAGCATTTCTTGTATGGGAGAGAAATCATTTCTTGTATGAGAGAGAAAGCATTTTTTATATGCTCTGCATCCCTAAACTTACAATTTAAATTTCAGAAGTCTAGCTGGTAAATGTAAGTAAGAATATGGACAATATAATAGAACTTAAATAATCTATATCAACTTACGTGTCAAACTGTCCTAAAATGTCAAATTCATTGATAATGGGAGTACTTAAGCGTGACATGGCAAGGATATCCTCAGTAATCCTGTATACAAACAAAATAAAGAAATTAATCACGGATAATAAAGAAATTAAGTTTATAACCGGCTAACTTTCCGTGTATATAAAAATGTCTTATGTGATAAGGAATCAATTTAGATAACATCACTATTTATCACAGCCTCGCAGCAACAAGTATACAAAGGCCCATAAAACAATTTTAAAGTATTTTAAAGTCGGATTTACCAGTGAGAGTATAGACCGTTTAAGGCACAAGCTTCGGGAGGCCAATTCGTGGCACTTTCGTACTTGCATTTCCTTCCTCCACAGAAAACGGAACAAGACAAAGGAGCAGGTGCAACTCGACGGATTCCTTCCGAGATTTTATTGTAGCTAGATTTCAGTTGTACGGGCTCATTTTGTGCGTGTGCATTTGTATACTCTTCCATTCTTGACGGATAAAATCTCGTAGAAAATCACAATTTCAATACGCTGATAAATTCGACGATAATATAATTAATTTGCAATCAATGTCAGATGGTAGCGGATATTATCTGAGTATGAATTTCTAAACGTTTCTTCGTCCCGACTGGAATTTATTGACACAGAATTTTCGTTGGCATTGGAAGGAGTGTGATTTTGGAATAATAGTTTAATAATCACAGTATCGTTTGTTTTACGAGAAGGTATGAGCGCCGTATGACTGCAGTTTCTCGTGCGGGTCAGCTCAGCATGCTTAATTCCAAAAGTACGTATATGATAATAATATATTATTTGTGGGGAGGAAGGAAGAATAGGAAAGAATTCCACGAGGCTCAAAAACTTGTCGAGAAGGAAAGGCTACTAACGAGAAATGCATGTGTATATTTGCTTTAAATACGCAGAAATGGCAAGTGGAGGGAAAGCAGTTACCCGCGTTCATTGCAGCCGCAGAACTTTCTTGTGAATCATTCTCTCTACATACCTGTCCTTAACTAAGAAAGCCCAGGTGTGTGCTCCAACGTCGGGAGAAAAGTTTCCAGGGAAAAGGATATTACATACCACACAATCGTCGACTGTTTGAGGGACAATCGTTAATATTTGGCACGGATAAGGCACATTGCTAATGCCAGGTGTACAATGTATATCCATACGTTCTACTTTATTTTTCGTGACAGTTTCCAGCACACATTGGAAATCAATACATACCTCTCGCTGTATTACATTCACTCACTTTTTTCTATTTAATTTCCAGGGTGTAGCGGAGAAAAGTATACTTATTACAGCCATCGATTTTATAAAATAATGTTAATTATTTTCCTCACCGTAACTCATCCTCAACTAGGTGATATGTAATTTCTGTCTTAAATGTAAATTAGCTTGATTTTGTAGCTCACTACAGACGATCGATGTGCCTGTACCTATTTCTTTCAAGACCCAATGCTTAATTTAATTTATAAGTATAAATCGTTTAAGGTATTAAATTTATTCGTACTGCCTTCTTGGCGTAGTGATTGCTGGTAAAAGCATTTGTGCTCGTGCTGTACTAATAATTGTATTTTAAATTAATGTTCTGGTATCATTATTGGTCTTTAGTATCATTTATAACATTTTGCATGCACAATTAGCAATAATTGCTAATTATTACAATTTAATTATTACAGATTGTATAGTATGCTGCAAGTACGGGCGATTGAATTCCTAATAAATAACTTTGCAGTATTGGTAGATACCGCATAAAACCAATTTATTTCCCCGTAATCACCTATCTAAAACTTCTCAAAAAAGGTAACTAAAACCTAAGAATTGATATGTAAATACTAAAAAATGAGTTTTATTAGGACGTTACGACTCATAGAGGACTAACGACATTAAAGATCCAGCACATTCGCATAGATTTTTTTGTACTTCAACTATGTTACAAAATGTTCATATAGCATTCAGCAAACGTAATATGCTGTTAAACTTACCTTTCGATAAGGATTTGCACAATTACAGTAATAAATAATACGAGGGGTAAAAATAATTTTGTAATAATTATAAATTACTGATGTCTTTTATGTATATTCATTCTTCCCCATATGACATGCTATTAGCGATCACTTAATTTCGCTAGAGTCAAGTGACACGGCAATGAACTTAAGAATCTAGGAGTAATGTACGATACAAGGAAAGTAGATTACACATTATGAATCTTCATGTAACATACATATACATACAATCATATCCACGGCTTACAGCCAGACAGTGATAAGATTAAATTGCATTATGGTGTTTGAACATGGATGAATTTATACGCACAACTATTGTAGAGAGAATGTATGTATTTTGATGCTAAATATGATGTAAAATTATGCACGACTTCCAGAATAATTACCGAAAAGACGTAATTTTATTTCGACAAACTCTACAGATATAATAGTTCCTTAAAAATCTAAAGCTATGACTGTACATTAGATTGTTCGTAATTGAAGTACGTCAGATTATTGTCACACTTAATGCACAACACTATCTCCCAACAACATAACTGTCACTGGAATATTTTCGCTAAGTTATAGAACTTTACCGTAATATTATCACTACACTATATATCTTAACAAATAGTGGTCACAAATAATACCAGTTATTTGACAAAATATTGGCTCAAAAACCAAATGCGTCCTCCCAAATATACAGTAGTATTCTGTACATTTAGGAATTGAACACATTCTTTGATTAAGTATTATCCTACATGATTTCACGAGGTTACTAAATAACAGAAATAACAACTATCACTGAACAAGTCACTGGAATACGTAAATACATAATTTGTTTACAAATTATTACTATAGTAATTTTAAAGAGAAAATAACATAGAACAGGTCCACTGGTAGGTACGGGAAGTTACTAAAGATCAACATGATTGCTATATATACTATCTATCTTAATTGATTAATACGTGGATTGACAAATTAACAATTGACAAGCTTTATAATAACGCGAGCTTTCTAGATGATTGCCACATTTATAATATTTTCTTGAAACATTATATGAACAAACATCCATCGAGCGATAACTCTACACTTTAATTATTTTTTAATACACATTTACTACAAACCATGTAAGTACACCCAGATATTATATTGATTCTATTGATCAGAGAATAAAACACGTAATAAATGATTATCATGTGTTTTTAATTATTTCTATTCGATTATGAATTGTATAACGAAATCGATCAACGCGATGAGCTGTAGGAAAGTGATTAAAGAGAATAAACTTCATATTCACACTTAACTTATTGGCAAGTTCATAAAACTGCTTTCTATAAACTAACTGTGATGTTTAATCAAAGGGAGCTACACATATGATGCAACATGTAGTTCCCATATTATAGAAATTTGTGATTGATAATGACAATATTAACGTTTACCGACAGTGAATCGAATATACACATTATAAACTCACCTCAGGTTGTAAAACTAACATAATTGCATCAAAGTGCACTTTACAACGTGTCTGACGGTGAGATTTTAATCATCATAATTACTACATATAACAACTTATTGACTATGATTGAAGAGTTTCATGATTGTTTTAAGAGGGAAGTTGATTCTTTCACAATGATGATAGTATATAACGCGGGATTGTATATATTTAATTTCACTATTAATGACTTAATGTCTACACCTATATTTTCACCCTATATAATGTCCATTGATTGTGTCGTTGTCAAATACTTAGTTATCTATTTCTGTTCCTTAATCAGAATAATCGTAATTATTAATGTTCTTTCTTAGGCCTCTCTTACAACTACCATGAGATGAGACGGCTTGGGGCAACTAACAAATCAAATCTCTTTCACCCGATGGCTAAGCTGAATACTTGTAAAAAATTATAAACACACTTTTCACTTACAACCATATCGTACATGAAAGAAGAAAATGAATATTTTCTTAGGTACAAAAACGCGAACTAACCTTGAAACTGATAAGACCTGACGGAAATATCTGGAGATAAACGAAGGCAAATGAAGGTTGAGGAATAAAACGGGGTATATTCTTATCATCTTGCAGTAGATATAATTAATATGGTTGAATGAAACCTTTTCAAGGTAAATCGTTAAAAGGAGCTTGAAATCGAGGAATACCAGACAATCCGTGGGATGGAATGAGATACTGAATCCCTATCTTCGATTTGAGACTGTACTTTGATAAGAAATCACAGACACAACAAAAATACAAAAGCCGTATAAAAGTTACTTCTTTAAATGAGTACACTGCAAGACATGATATTGATAGGAGTTTAAGGACGTAAGCATAGAAAACCTACGAGAGTAACTAATACTGATAGAACTAGCGAGGTGAAAGGTTTAACGGGTCGGAAATACGAGGTCGAGACTCTAATGTATAAGTAAAACTGACTGGCTCAAAACTGGAATCGTTTTTATAGCAAAGATCATCGTGGTTATTATAATTTCTGGAATAATAAGAATTAAATGGCTCGCCTTTAAGCACTGAGCTTTCGTTACAAGATACTGCCCAGGTATTAGACGCCATCACTAACACGGACGGACGGTTTTGAACATTTTCGCAGCTGGTTTCATCTACTCGATTTGATTCTGGTTGCAATTGTTTAAAGGGCTGTTCTGGGCCGTAATTTACTGTGCTGTTAAAGCTATGTAGCGTGTCATTTTGATTATCGAGCACGGAAAATTCTGATTGCTCAGCCGACGCGGCTGCAAGCCAACGTCGTTTCAGTTTTTCAGGCTTGATTTTGTGATCGTGAGTATCAGAATACATGATTGATTGTACCGTGTTTGCAATGTTATTTTGCATGCTTGAACCCATTGGCGTGATAACGCTGGTATTGTGATGATAAAGTCCTGAGGAGTATGTTTGTGACTTGGCTGGTGAGTTTCGAGGGGCTTTGTTTTCAATTGACTGAATATCTTTGATGCTTGGAGAGACAGAAGTGATTCTTATTTTGTTGGGACTGCCTTCAATGGTTTTTAAGGAAGGGTACGAATTGTGAGCTTGATTACTTTCATCAGAACTCATCAAGTTTTCCTGTTCAGAGAAGGAAACTGACATTTTTCTTTTCTTTGCCTTCGGTTTACCGGTTTTGCAGGCTTCCTCTCGATCCCTCTTATACCTACAATTACAATACAGAAAATTATTGTAAATTAATTAATACATGAACATCGCTGTAAGCACACAAATCCTTAAGAATGACTTTAAACTCACTTGTCGAGCCATGCTTGGATTCTACCTCCCTCATTAGCTTCACTCGATCCAACGGTTCGCAACACAACCTCATTACATCTCTTCAGCGTTGCTTGTGGATGTGCCGGGCAGTGACGATTTGCGTGTGTGTATCGCACAGAACACCTTTAAAAAGAAATACATCATAACCTGAATTATGCTACTTAGGTATACATATACATAGTGTTATGCAAATTGACAGCCGTGACAACAAGTTAAATGTAATTGCTATCTTGCTCTCCTCACGTGAACAAAAGGTTACTTACCCTGGGTGTGAACAAACAAATGGTTTTTCTCCTGCATGAAGCCTCTGATGTGTTTTGAGTTGTCCACTCTGTGTAAATGCCCGAGTACAGTCAGGGAAATCACAAACATAAGGTTTTTCCCCAGTGTGTGTTCTAAGATGTGCTTGAAGGGATTTTTCACGGGGAAATACCCTGGCACAGTACTGACACTTGATACTACTTGGTGAGGTACTTCCTTGAATGATCAAACTCATGACAATATCCGATCGAGGTCTTCCACGCCTTTTCTCTCCATCCGAATCCGGGCTTCTAGCTCCACTGGAGCATCTTGAATTATTCAAGTTCATGTCGTTGTCCCAGCTGACATCTAAGTCCTTACAACCTTTGGAACTCTTACTAGGAATATTCGTTGTTGAATCGGCCAAAGCTACACTACTACTGCTACTCATGTCTACTTCCGATATTGTACTATCCTTCAAAGTGAGCGTGTACCAACCAAGTCCATTAAGGTCTCCTGATTTGTCTTAATTGAACACGTCGATGATACCGATAAGTCCGTGTATATGTAAATCCTCTTTCTTCGTTGCTTGGAAATGGCTTCTCTAAAAAAAACACAATAGACCCAACACTTGAAGACAGCAAAACCCATGGACTTATTTTTAAAGCACGTATCATAAGAGAACCAATTTGACTTTTAAAAGTACCATATACAATACACGAAACGATATCACTTTATTATATTAAGAACCAAGAACCAATAATTTCCCATTTAATACAATCAGCACCACTTCGACTTCCCTATCATCACCACCAATCATGACTTTAACATAATCAACTAATAAAAACTTTAATACAAGGACTAATTTCCATCCAGGTATTTCAGCTAAAAGTAGACTCATGTCAACAAAACATTCCAATTAATTATGACAGAATTCAATATTCCAATTTTCAACACCCCAACCATAATTAAATTCAGCCCGTAAAGCCAGTCCAAAAATACGACAATCAAAAACTAAATAATTAGTCTCTATTACTCTGTTTAAGAGACTCTCCAAAAAACAAGACCAGCCAACTTGACATTTCGAAACCCGGAATTTATATGTACATATTGTACATAGATAAAAATCATAAATCCAAAATAAAACAGCCAAGCCAAAAACCAACCTATCTATGATTCCTACCTACTGACTTGTCCCCAAGATCTGTGACTTTAACAACTCAATAATAAACAATAAAGTAATATAGTAATTATTACAAAGTACCAACAACACTCCTAGACATAAAATCCTGATTCACGAACAAGTCAAATTGCCAATGTTAAGAACTAGGAGTCAAGAAGATATAAATGGTCAAGGTTATCACCACACATTACTCCGGCAACACTATTTTAAATCACATCACAAAAATAAAGAAAAGTCCATGCCCTTTAAATATATTGCTCATCTTGTCAATTCGAAACCATTATCAATTAACTTGACCTCAGACAGTTCACTATAGTTAAGAAGCAAAATTATGTATTGCAATAATTGCATGACAATAAATTCTACAATAATAATTATAATTAAAATAATAAATTTGTACTTACAATCTTTTAAAAGGATCCCGTCTATCCCTCTGCCCAAATGTTTCATTCACCCGCAACAACAAAACTTGATCAGAACTTAAAAGGATTTTAGAACTTAAAATGATTGATTAATAATTATTAAATATAATAAAAGGACTTGATCATGGTCTTAACAATAACAACTAAAGAACAGGAAGAAACCGAATGACAACGGAATGATGAGAAGAGGGAGAACAAATGATGAGACTATTGTAAAAATGAGACTGGAAACTAATGGATGAATGATTAAAATTGAACACAATAAAAGAATAAATGGGAAATAGTGGCGGCTAAAGATCAACAATGATTGGGAATAGGGATGATATTGTGGATAAAAGCGGGATTTCTCATTATCAAGGGAAATGTATTGGGAAGGAAGACAAGACAAATCATATACAAGGGAGTATAAGGCTGAAAGGTTGGGAAGCATGCTTGGTTCCCGATTTCCCTCCAACGACTTTCAACGAGGGAAATTGCAGCCAATGAGAGACGTTGATGGCGCTGATGACTCAAGGCTAAAATAAGAAGAGACTTTAGGAACCATGAGGAGGAATCGCCCAGGGAGCCACTGCTGCGGCTCGCTCCTCTCGTCGGCTCTGCTCTGCTCTACTGCTGCTGCTTCATCCGCTCATCCACAAGAGTTTCAGTTTTATTCCTCGCCGTGTAACTATTCCTCCTACTCTTATTTTAGTACTACTACTACGTCTGTACAACATTATATTGTTCTCGTCAATTTCCACGCTCTCAACTTTTATTCAACAATTCTCCGTGTGAGGCCATTAGTTTTTCACGCAATAGTCGTGTGGATTAGAGACTGAAATCCTTTGTGTGCTCCAATTTCTAATGTTCTGCTCAAAATTATAATTAACCAGGAAACATTTGGCGTCCGACAGGTAAATCCTTTTTGAAAATCCTTTTTCAACTTCGTTATTTCTCCTCCATCTTCAATTTCTTATTATTCAATCTTATATGTATTTATCATCTCCCCCGTGTGTCCTCGTGTTATTATTCTCTATGTATTTCCGTCGTCACTATCTCTACTACCCAACTTCATTTACTCTCCTGGAAGTTCCTATTTTTACATAACATGAATAATTAAGCTGTTACTGCTCTTCCGCAAGTTCCGAGGTATGTGCTGGAAGTTAGTATTCAGTCGCTGCAAGTTCCTGTTTAGCTCCTGGAAGGTCGGACCAGAGGTCTATTATTATAGGACTATAGGGAGTTCTTGTGCATAGGTCCTGGAAGTTCCTTGCCAGCTTTAGGAAGTTCATTGTTTAGCTTCTGGAAGTTCCTGTCCAGCTTTAACAAGTTTCAGTTTAGCTTCTCCAAGATTCTAACTAACTTCGGGAAGTTCCTATCCACCTTTAGGAAGTTCCTATTTAGCTCCTCCAAGTTCCTGTGTAGATCCTAGAAGTTCGGTTTTAGCTTCTGGAAGTTCCTCTTGCCCTTAAAGAAGTTCCTGAAGCTCTCTAAGAAGTTTCTAAAGCTCGTTTAAAATTCCGTGAAGCTCTATTTGAAGTTCCTGGAGCTCTTTTAAAGTCACTAAAGCTCTATTTGAAATTCTTAACCTAGTTTTAGGAGCTCCTGAAGCTTGTATTAAGTTCTTAAACTCTACCAGAAGTTCCTAAATCTCTTTAAAGTTTTTAAACCTGATTTAAAAAAGCACTCGTAACAATTCAGAAGATCCTAAAGCTATTAAAGAAGTTCCTCGAGCTCAGAAATAAGTTGCTAAAGAGCAGTTGTTATTATTGCAGTTGGTACTATTTACATAATATGGAATCCGATGGAAGGCAGTCCTTGAGCAGTTTATTTCATTATGGAAAATATAGTGCGATTCTCACTGGAATTATATTAGATAGGAGGATGAGGTGGATTTCGTTTAAATTTTGTGTTGTCATTCTATTTATGGACGATAGTTAGAATCATTATTGGTTTTTGAGCAGTTTTGCTGGAAGCATGACTGTAAATAAATTGTGAATATATTGCAAAAGTTGTTTCCCTCATACGCAGATTGTGTGTTAAAGTATTATAGTAGTCCTACGGAGAATAGTCTGATCAATTTCTATACGAAGGTAGTATCGAAGTATGATGGTAAATATATATATGTACAAAAAAATTGTACATGTTGGGACATTGCGAAACATGCGTCCCGCTCACAGAATTTAGTTCTGGGCCATGCAGCTTTTTCCATGATGGTATTAAAATATACACAAAGCTGCTGTTAGAATGTTATCCAACCACACGATATTGCGATCACGTCTCCATCTATGCGGATGATATTGTTTGCTGAACCATGCGTTCACAGGGCTGACTTCAAAATAATGTATTAAATAAAATGTGTTTTTATTGTTAAAGCTGTATATCGCGAGTCGT
This sequence comes from Lipothrix lubbocki, assembly GCA_034696945.1. Taxonomy (NCBI): domain Eukaryota; kingdom Metazoa; phylum Arthropoda; class Collembola; order Symphypleona; family Sminthuridae; genus Lipothrix; species Lipothrix lubbocki. Next base: position 50,942 of record JAQGAK010000654.1, read on the forward strand.
GTGTTGTGTCTGTGTATATATTTATTTATATAGATATTATATATATATATATATAATATTTCCTTCCTCGTTGTTTTTAGATGGGGAGAAACATTATTTAGTATTATTATTTAGAATAATTATATTCTTAATTGTGCTAATACAGACGGGGAACATTTCGAAGACGGGGTAATGTTGCATTGTATTCTATTTGTACATATACGTAACGTTTTATTATTACTATATCGTCATGTTTCCAATTTTAAATTGTTTGCATGTGCACAAGCGAAGTCATATAATATGATCCGAAATTCGGTAGTTGTGGGATGGGATTAAAATTATGTGTCATGTAATTCAAAGGGTCACAGATGGAAATCGGATTTTTCGACAGCAAGATAAAGATCACTTTTTTCAGACCCCTATGTTCTCTTGTATATATTATGTTGATCATCTTTTGTTGAGTGAGTCCTTGTTCTGTCTGTATATATGTGAGTGTGTTTGTAGTGTGTATGCAATAACAAGTTACACAAAGATTATAATATACGTTTCATTCGAGCAGAAATTTAGCCTTGAAAGTGTGTAATACTATATACTTGTTATTGTTTCTATTGTTGTGAATTATTACATTTTAATTTAAAGGAGGTGGTTGTTATATCGTGGAATTAATTTTATAATCTTGCCTGAATTTGTTATGGATTTTTATATAATCCGTAAATACGTGTAAATTTATTGGAGGAGTTTAGAGGAAGTCCTGGAATGTAATTTGCTCATTTATTTTAAATTAAAACTGAGCAGTTATCAGCCCTTTACTTATCCTTTTAGTAAGCAAGTGGTTAATTCTTCAAAATAAATATCATTTACGTATTCTGTATAAGACTTATTTAAAATTTTGTATGTATATTGTAATTTATTATACAATTTGTGGATAAATGGCATGTATATTAGTCAACTCATTTTCAGTAAAGTTCAGGTGGTCAGATTTCTTTGTGATTTGGATTAGAGTATTTCCTGTTGTGTACAGTCACTAGTCCAAATTTGGTGCAATTCCAACAACCTCAGTTCCATTTTAGGAACTTTGTGTTAAGGCGAAGGCATGATTGTGTATATAGGAGAAGTCCCACAACACCCAGAGAGCATTAGTCATTGAAGGAGATTTTGGTATATATGTAATTGTGCAGTAGCTTGAGTTTTGTGGTAATAGGGTGATTTTTATTTTTATCATACTCTTTGCCATTGCAAAAAAATTATTATTGAGCACAGCCTGGCTGCTATTGGCATATCGTAATAATAGAGGCATAATTGGAACAACGGGGAATTTTCAGTACCTAAAATTTGTGGAACTATTGTAATTTTTCTGCAATGTTAATCAGCATTTAGTCATCTAATCCCTATTATAAACGTGTCCGCCGTGCGGATCACGCCGCCCCGGTTGAGATTGAATATGGTATCCACATAGATATTCCTTTAAAAAAACAGGATCTTTATATTGTAGTTTGTAGCCAAGTTTTAGCCAAACCTACTCTTCTCTTCTTTACCTGTACACTATTAAAGTAGTGTGGTATAGTTTTTCCGGTAAGCTCATATTCGGGATGACATATTTTCCGTTTTTTTCCTTGCAGCAACTGAATATGCGTGAAATATCTATTCTTGGCAGAGAGTGTATCGTGCAATGCAATACAAATGTATATATAAGTATTTGTGCCTTTATTTAATCTTTTACCCCAAAGATGCTGAGTTTAGATTTTTTCTGTTTACGTTCTACACTCTATAAATATATACATGTATATGCTAATGTTAACTAATTATTCACCCCTATAATTTGTTTTTACAAGACTATTTATATGTATTTACTTTATGCCTTTTCCTGACTGTTCTTCCAGTATTGAGTGAATCTATACTTCAACTGTTTCTTCTTCTTCTTGAGTCGCGTAGATTATTGTAATGATTGTGATAATGATCTTCGCCCAATTTGCCTTGAAAATGAATACGAATCAGGGACCAACACACTCCTCAATTTCGTATTTATTTTCAAGGGAAATAGTCCCATTTCCATTGTTAATGTCAACTCTTCTAAAATTAGGAGTAATGCCCCTTCTATGTACATAATAGTAATGATGCAATAAATTTTTACAAGACTTTTTCTCTCTTTTTAATTTCAGCTTAGAACTAGCTGGTGAGTAATTCATAATGGAGAACGCCTATGGTATCGGAATTACCAATCGGTATTCTTGTTTCCTTGACAATGAAGACGACCCTGTGGAGACCTTGAAGGCTACGGAAGTAGACAAGGAGGCGAAAAAGAAGGGTAAAATAGCCGAGAAAGAAAACCGTGGAAAGGATAGTGGAGATGCTCCTTCAAATCAAAGTATTTTCTAATATGCATCGATGTTATTGGTCGTTTGCGTAGATATTTTTTCTGCAGTTCAAGTCCTCTGTGGAAGTCCTGTTTTTGACTTGATGCATGATTTCTTATATTTTGTTTCTAATTTTGTATTTACTCTCTTAATGCAACTCCCTCTTCTCTACGTTTGATTTCTCCGTACTACTTACTTAATTTTTTAGTTTATGAGTTATATTATTTATCCTTCCAAATGAGACTATCTGTATAGATAGTGGATACATCATTTGATCGATATTTATTAGAAATACAAATTACAACACCAGTACTTGTAGTTGTAGTGGGCTACTAATATTATTTAATTTTACGCAAGTGTGAAGTGACTTGTTTTATGCCTATTGTTGTGTTAGGAATTAACTCTGCGGCGAAACAGGCTTTGTTTTTATGTAGTTATGGGGGTAGAGTCAACGTTCTTGTTGGTTTAATTTACAGAAACAGGGTCTGTAGCTGTACCAAATCCAACAGCTCCCCGCAAAGGAATCAGGGACTCCAACAAAGGTGGAAACGAGGCAAACAAGCAGAACAATAAGATCACTAATAACGGTAAGAAGTTTACACATTGTTTAACATCTTTAGTCTTAGTAAATGTTTCTATAATGTTCTATTATGATTAAAGGCGTTGTCGGTCGTCCTGCTCGAGGGCCGCGTCCAGCTGGGCCCGGACAAGATCCGAAGAACGTTAAATTTAACGATGAGGATCGGGAAGATCGAAATAACAGAAGAAATCTGAACCGTGATGATACGGCTAGGTTAGATTAGATAATGTTCTCATACAACTGGTGGCAATTCTCATTTTTATTGTTTTAGTTTTAACCTTCGTGTTTTATTCTCTACAGGGAAGGACGCCAAGACGGTGAATTCAATCGTGGTGGACCAAGAAGACCTGGAGGTCAATTCAGACCTAGAGGACCCCTTGCAGGCCGTCCACGAGGCCCTACTGGTGCTGGCGGTCCAACTGGTGGCGCAGTTAGAAAACGGGAATTTGATCGACAATCTGGATCGGACAAAAGGTATGTGTTACATATTTTGTTGCAGGTATGAAGCTTTAGCTACGCGCGGATATATAATTCTAATCAGGGGCATGATTATTAACAGTGGGGTTAAGCCTGTTGATAAGAGAGAAGGGGCCGGATCACGCAACTGGGGGACTTACAAGGATGACATAGAGTAAGTTTGAGGAGTGTGGGATTTAGTTTATAAGTTTTTATATATCCGAGTGACAGTAGGAGTATTATGTTGTAGTATATTGTATAGTAAGGTCCATATATGTAAATGTTCTATTTCAGCGATGTGAGTGCCACAGCTACACCCGATGAAACCATGGATGAAAAGAATGATTCTCAAGAAATAACTGAAACTGGGTATGTTTGTTTCTAATTTGATGCAAGTAAATAATTGGAAATGTTAACATTACCAAGCTTTTTTTTACATTCAGTGACGCTGGGGAGGAAAAAACTACTGAACAAAACGAAAATGTCGAACCGGATCTAGAGGCTGGCCCAAAACTGATGACTTTAGATGAATGGAAAGCGCTACAAGTAAGTTCAGATCTAGAGTGTTGAAGTAACTGACTGATAGGGAGGCAGTCATGATGCTTATAAATTTCTTTCATCAAAATTTCAGCAACCTCGACAAAAGCCTGTGTTTAATGTAAGAAAAGCTGGCGAAGGAGAAGATCAAACCCAGTGGAAAAAGATGATATTGAAAAAGAAAGAAAAAGAGGAGCAAAGTGGAGACGAAGAGGAGTATGAGGAGGTGGAGGTATTAAGAATCAGATAATACATAATTTTTTATTTGTTCACATTCTTCTGTTTTCTTTTCTTAATAATTGTTACTCCATTCTCAGGATTACGACTGTCCCCAACGAGCTGGAAGGCAGAAACAAATTTTGGAAATCGATTTTCATTTCACTGATTCTCGACGTGGCGGTGCCGGTGGCCGTGGAGGAAGAGGTGGTCGCGGTGGTGGCAGCGAACGTGGAGGCGGTGGTGGTGGTGAACGTGGAGGTGAACGTGAACGTGGAGGCGGTGGCGGTGGCGAACGTGGAGGTGGTCCTGCTGCGGGACCTCCTGGAGGAACTGGGGCAGTTGGAGCTAGAGACCGAGGACCCCCACGGGCACCTCGAGCTGCTGGCACTACAGGTGGCAACCAATCAGCTCCTGGTGGAGGCTACCGTAGTAATAGAACCAGTCGTTTTGGAAATCGTTATGAGGTACGTAAATAAATTGAGCTAAGTTAATTATAATATAAACGGTTCATCAACTAACTAACTTTGTTTTACTGTTTTAGGCACCAAGGTTGCAGACTGCACCAAAAGTTGATGACGTGAATGATTTTCCATCTCTTGGTTAGGAAACTTCGCAATTCAATATTTTTATTTAATACTTAAATAAAAAATATACATGTAATAGGTATATTCAATTAAGTGATTCACCTTTTTGATCTGGAGGCTGGGTATAAGGGTTGCCAGAAACCTTAGGACTAAATTGTAGGTCGAAATATGGTATTATTATTGACATGTAGAGAGGTTCATGATTGACATGAATCAAGAAACAATTTTTAACCCTTCTTAAAATACATATGGATAACCCACCAACAGTGAGATAAGAATTAAATAAATAGTAATAATGTTCACTACCTAAAATACTGAATTGAGACCTAAAAATAACTAGTATCTATCTATGAAAATTACATAGAAATATATTTACTGTATTGAGTTTCTGGCTTGTATCATGGTCGTGTCTTAGCGATGATACATAAGAAGTTACTATAATCAAGTAAATACGATGTGACCTAAGTGGTAGATGGTAATTAATGTAGTTTCTGAGGAAAAGGACGGTAGTGATTCGCTACTTGCTGGCCCCTGGGAAAATAAGATTGTTTGAGTTTATTGTAACCATATACATATGTACTAGACTCGTTTGAAATTTGTTTATATTATGTATTTCCACATTTCACCCACTGCATCCAAACAAGACGGAATTTAGCAAGAAGAGTGAATACAATTTCGGATTCATTATTATTGTTAATATTCAACGGTTAACATTTAAACATGTATGAACACACTGTAGAGCATTCATACCAATTATAAATACCGTTGCAACACTTCCAACCTGGCTAAAGAATCGAGGGAATGCAACTAATTGTTTAGTCTATACACTTATACTCGTTTGTGTTGTACGAATAATAAGTTTATGAATATTTCTGAGATGATCCGTCTTCAGTGATTAATGATTTAGCAGCGTTTAACTGCTCTAACTACTTCACCCAATTCTACAGAGGGTAACGATAGTACCAATATAGCATGATGGACATACCAATTCTGCTGAAAAATGCATAAGAAGCGTAACTTAACCATGGTGCGAATTGACAGACGTATTTGAACCATTGTAAACCCAAAGATAGAATGTTATCTGACAAATGTCCCTCCAAAATAATTTGAATGCCTGCATTTACACGACTTATAAGTTTCGACGTGCCTGTTATTAATTTCATTTTCATTTAATTTAATTTTGAGAGTTGAAATAATAAAAGGCATTGTTTTCAAAAACATTACACATAGTGTCATAATAATCCATTGTACATACACAGCATAATAGCTTATAACTGCAGATATTCCAATATTTAAAGTTCCTCTACCATAAAGTTAATCTATCTAATTGAATGCTCCCGTCTCAGGTTGATTTCTTATTCTCATCTTGAGGAACATCTGGATTAGAAAGCACAACTTTTCCTGCCTTGATTAGGGCTTCTACCGCATTATCCATTTCATTTTCTGTTAGTAGTCGATTCACAGCCAAGCGGATACTTGGCGGAGGGAGTGTTTTTTCTTCTTTTTCTAAGTAGGCAGGCATGACAACTGCAATTTTAGCGATATCGCGCACCTAGATGACAAGGAAGAATCGTTATTTTCCAATGGACTACACGTTTTAGCACGAACTATTGCACATTATTTGTAGAAAGTTCGACGCATATACAGACGTATGTACAAATACTATGGACACGTTCACGAAGAATTTTATTTTACTTACTTGGAATGCTATATCTTTCAGTAAACTTTTGTCCGATTTACGAGATCCATAAGATTTTTTAAGACTCAGATGTTTAACGGGTGACAATGGATGTCCAGAAACGGTGAAATCAGAAAGACTTCGTAGTTTCCTAAAATGACAAACGTTGTGTTATAAATGTGTTGTCGATTACATTTTTAAGATTTTAGTAAATTAAGCTTTAAAACGTTATAATATTTCAAAATAAAGCAACAATGTTCATTGATATTCTTGAAACTAATTGTTGAACAAACAAGCATGATTTACCTATCCATATATTCACAATTTTGTTGTAATTCCGTGATGAAATGAGGATTACCCTCTATTAATTTTAAGGCTTGAATTCCCGCACCAGCCAACATCGGAGGTAACGATGCAGAAAAGCAGTAACCTGAAGTTGAATTTTTCATTGTTCTTACATTAGAAAGCAGGTATACAAAGGGCTATTCGAAAAGTGTTCCATTAAAAATCCAAAGCATACAAGTGATGCAACTTCACTCACCTAATCCCGAAATTCGCTGATGGTCTACTACGTAGGAGGATCCAACAATAAATCCACCAAAAGCTCCTAATCCTTGTTCTAAGCTTCCGCTGATGAAGTCAATGTTTTCACGCTGCAAGTCAACAAAAGGAAAACATAACAATTTCTACCCGCAAAAACAAATCAAATTACCAATATTTTTAAAGGTTCGAAAACTTACAGGCACATTCAAATGCTCAGTAATGCCCCTGCCCGTTTGACCTATGGCCCCGAAGGAAATGGCTTCATCCACAAACAAACGTACCTTAAACTCAAGGCAGAGTTCTGAAATTTCCCTGAGGGGGCACATTTGCCCAGTTTTGGAATAAATGCCTTCAACTACGCAAAACCGTCTTACAGCTTTCGCCTTTACTGGATTCTGTAGTCATATAAGGAACACTCAATAAATCTTAGCCTTAGTAAACTTTATAAACCAGACGGTACGCTAAGCTACAATGAATATATTTATATCCAAGCTCTTACTTGTAAGTCAGCTTTTTTCTGTAAATTCAATAAGCGTGTCAGATCTTCGACATCATTATGTTTGAAGTAACGAATATCACTTCTGGAAGCAACCAAACCCCGTTGTATGGCAAAATTCACGTGCTCATCTCTGCAATTTTGATCATACGTTATGCATAATTATCTTCTTATTTAAAAACGAATATTACCCATACAAAACTTTTCGTTCATTCAAAACTAAGAAAAGAGTTATTACACAAATATCACATCGCCACGCTTCGCATAAGACGGTATAGCACTGGAAATTGCCGCAAAAGAGTATGCATACAAGGCAGTTTCTTCTAGGTCCAGAAACTTCGCTATGGCTTCTTCAAGTTCCAAATGGACATCTAAATTATATTAATTAATTCAAGCTTGAATTATTAAAGCTTGAAATACATGCAATATTTAAAAACAGGATATAGCATCAAATTCTGAGCTTTCTCTCACCAACAGTGCCATAAAATCCTCTGGGACCACACGAACCCACCCCATATTGACGAATACAACGCTCAGTTTCGGCAAGGATTGTGGGTTCTTCCACAAATCCCAAATAATTATGGGTTGCCAGGTTTAGGTATTTGACCCCATCGATCTCGATGTACTTTCCGGCAGGACCGTCAATCGTCCCCCAGTCTATTGCGACAGAGTCATCAATGTCTAACCCGTCCGATTTGGAATCGCCGTTATAAATCAACGGTTTGGGCTCAAAATGATCTATAATTTGCTGTTGTTCCTACATACAATTATCAAGACCAGCATAATTAATTACCGACAATCTTGCAATAATTTAGGAATAAGATCAAAAGCATAAACAATAATAATAATTAATAATATAGGCAAAATACATAATTTATTTTAGTTCTCATACTTTAGCACTTAATGGTTGCTCCGCTGCTGGATTGGTTTTCTTCCTTTTCAGGAGCCAAATTACCCACATAAATAGTATCCCCTCCAAAAGGAGATGGTAAATAGGTGCCTGTAAATAAAAAAAATAATTAAGTATGAAAATATTAATATCATCTTACGCTCTCTCAAGGAAATATTCCATTAAAATACTGAAATAAATATTGCAAAATATTGAAATTTAGATTTCCTTCTCATTATCAATTACGCAATTTGAACTACAAATGTCAAAGTAATTATTTGATTTAAAATTATTTATAATTTACACACACTAAATCTATTAATGATAATTCTACAATTTACACCATTTGTGACCCGCAAAATTAAATAAATTGAAATAATATATAAATACCTGAATTATAGACTGGTAAATATAATCCCCACTGATGTTCATCATTTTAAAGCTCAGTAAACGCAAAATTCTCATAAAAATCAATCCTACTAATAACAATAAATCAACATCCAGCAAAATCACAAAATTAATGACAAGCCGCTGCTGATTCCAAGTTTCTTAACAATAATAATATTATATAATATAAGTAATCGTATAAGAATACAAACAATAAATGCTTATGAACACAATTTCTTATATATTTGCATTCACTATTATATATAAAATATATTAAATTAAATTAATTTAAATTACACTTAACATGCCCTGACTTTTAATTATTTTTTTAGAACGTTTTAAAACAGAAATATTCATTAAATTATGAAGTTTCCTGAGAAAAACCAAAGAATTCCCATTGATTGATTGAGAGATTTGCAGTTTGATGTCTGATGGTTCTTATGCTATAATATATGAATTGTTCATGTGTGTGTTGAACCCAAAAAGAACGTACAGGAAAGTGCACATGGCTATATGCATAGTACGCATGAATCATACATTTTTTACAACTGCACAATATCTAATCAATTCCGAATAATTACCGTATATGAACATGTTTCCTTTTTGTCATATTATGTGCCGTCACACGTTTACGCCTTGTCTATATAATATTATGTAATTAGTTGAAATAAATGACATAATGATGACTACACCGTAATAATTATTACAGGTGATGTATCTATATAATAACAGTAATTAAATCAGTCAATGAAATCGTGATAATAATAATATTATGACATATACTACAGACATATGACACCGTTTTAATCCCCTGGAATATTTAACGACTTGCAAATCTAATATGAATCTGCATGCATTGTTTTTATTGTTCATAAGAATTTGAAATCATAAATCCTATCCAGGAACAATAATTTAACTCAGTAACCTGAAATTCGCAGTTATTGTTGCTTTTTTGAAAACTTGATTATTACTCAGCGGCTGAGAAATCGACATTTAGTACAACTATGGATTATAGAATATTGATAGTGAAGTACGTAGTAGACTTATCTAAAAGGAGTATATGGGATAAGCACAGGGCCTGGGCCACGTCGTGGTATACCATGGTATACTCTCTCCCTATAT